>JBCFXI010000600.1:0-133982 GCA_038496175.1 Ampulex compressa | reverse complement strand
TATTTGAAATGCGCATGCCAGGGTTTAAATTTTATAAATTTAAATTTGAAAATTCAAATATTTGAAATGCGCATGCCAGGGTTTAAATTTTATAAATTTAAATTTGAAAATTCAAATCTTTGAAATGCGCATGCCAGGGTTTAAATTTTATAAATTCAAATTTGAAAATTCAAATCTTTGAAATGCGCAAGTTGAATGAATGCGCATGAAAGTTTAAATTTTTAAAATGCGCATTTGAAAATTTAAATTATTAAAATGCGCATTTGAAAATTTAAATTTTATAAATTCAAATTTGAAAGTTTAAATTTTTAAAATGCGCATTTGAAAATTGTAATTTTCTAAATTCAAATTTGAAATTCAGAGTTAAATTCTCAAATTTAATTACACCGTTATCGCTTTGGAAAATCCGGCTCGCATGGAGGAGATCGATGAAAACACGTTGTTGGCTTTACTCCGGTGTATGCTCTTTTTCATAAGTCAAGCTCGGGGTCTTTGTATGCTTCCGGATGTATCCCACGTACGTTTAACTACACAACGCCGCAAACAGCTCGGAGCACTGCACTCGTGAAAAACTAAACGCCTACGTTTTGACGTGCGAAGAATGAGGGGCAGGAATAATCTCCGCTGGTGAGGTATATTTTGCCGTCTTTCTCGTGCGCCAACACTGCACCGTCCTGTTCTCTATAAAGTAATTCGTTTCTTTTCACAGTCGTACGCGTATCTGTACACCGATGTTCATCACATTTCTCTTTACAGTCCACTGCTCCATTTGCAAGGTCGGACTACGTTCTCGCTTAGGTTTCGTACTTACGTATATCAAGGTTACAATTAAGAGAACGTAGTCCCGAGAGAGTTGCCGGCATCGCGTTACGTGCCAGTTAAAGTGCGAAGAAATGAGATACATTACTAGTACGAGATGATAGCTAATTTTTTTCTATGCTCGAAAAGGGACACCTTATGTGTAATGTACGAATAAGATAAAAGAGAGTATAATCTCAGTGCATCGCAACATTGTTTCGGACCCTCGCCTCTTACTCTGTAGGCAGTCGAGATTCGATTCGACCAGTACGATCGAGTGGTTAATCAGAACCCTACCGTACTCCGTTCTACACCAGGCACTTCCTGTAGCATCGTAATCTCTCCATCGGCCGTATTATTATACGCAACAATCTGGTCGGTGCTTTCGATCACGTAGAACGGAAGCAACGTTGGCTCCTCGTCGACACGGTTGCGCGTCGCGATACATTCGTCGCCCTTTCATACAAATATCGAGTCGTTATTTCGTTTAAAAAATGAAAAACATTATTTAGTCCATGTCCCAAGTCTCTATCTCTCATCAACTTATTTTTCACGATTTATGTATACTTTAGAAATGTCCCCAAAATTCCTCGAGCAAGCGGTGATGTATAGACTCGTTCAACCATGCAATGATCCAGCTTTGGAATGCAACGCGAAAGATCGCGTGGTTGGCATAAAAAATTTAGGAATACACAGAAGTTGCCAAACAGTGGCGATGGATAATAGTCGGAGCGGTTTTACGGGCCGGACATGCATCGCGACGAAGTGTGACACGCTCGTGCGACATTCTAGGGACGCTCGTAAAGCATTCCCCTCCCGGTGGCTATCCAGTCGTAACTCGCTCCGCTTCCTAGGTATTGTTACCATACCGAGGCTTTCTGGGATCCGTGCAAAGCGTGTACGGAAGGAGCGCACCGTGCAACTTCTTGCTCTCGACTTCGGCCCGGAGATGATCTACAGCGCGGTTCGTACGACCGAGTGATCGGAAGCAGCGCACCGTAACAGCGCAGAAGTGCCGGCCAGAATGGGAATCTGGCTCTCGAGCAGGGTGCGTCGATCCCTTTTCCAAAGGCCCGCATCGACGTTTCCACGCAACGAGTACGAGCCAAAGGCGACTGACTCGCTTCCACGAACTACCCTCTTTCTCCTGAAATCCTAATCGACTGAAAAACTACTCTGCCTCTCGGGGAAAATGCGAGGCCGGATTAACGTTGCTCGTTTCGCGTTTGGCGGACCGTGATGGAGTCCTCCACTCTTCAACTCTGGATATAATCGTGACTACGGTTCGCTTTTACATACATCCTTGACGTCGATGCAGGATGCGTTCGAAGCAGAGGCGCGTGAATCTTTTTTACCTCGATCTACCGGTTTGAAGGCGTTATAGGTACGTGCTGCTGCTTGAGAACTAGATTTTACGGATAAATCGATGAACTTGATTTACGTTCTAAAAATAAGAGCGTGGGTGTGAGAACGTTTTTTGGCTTGGTGCGTGCAAAGGCTAGAAATAGCGAGTGCTCCTCGAGAAGGAGTGGACTTGCAAATCGGAGGCGTTTGACCGTGAACGGGTGAGAGGGTTAAGCGGCTTCCACGTTACGCTCGCTCTGTTAAGCTTTGTTAAGTGCCACGGCGGAGCTCAATGCGACTAATTAAGGTGCGACCGCAAAAGTTACAGCGTTGGTTGCAAGGTATGTCTTTGACGCTTTACGAGCGGATGAATTAAAAGAAGGACGGCGTTCCTCGAGATGCACGCGCGTTAGATACTTCCTGCTGCATAATTTCGAAGTTTTCATGAAAATGATTAATGTAGATTACATGCTACATTTTTTGCGAATATCTCCGTGCTCGATAGGTTTAATGACCTTCGAAGCTCGGCGCAACGATTTATGGAATTTATGAAATTAGTGCCTCTGCGTCCGGTGCGGTAGGATTCCAACGAATGGGTTTAAGAGCCTTTGCGAACGATAATAATCGATCTGGTATGCGTACGCTTTTTTAGATTTCACAGTGACAGTCGAGAAGGATTTCCAGCGCACAGTACGTATTGCAGGAAGTTTAGGAATCGTATAGATTATTCGGACGATTCTCTCTATCCTTGGCATTCGCGTTATTCCGAGCATTTTGAGAGCCAGAATCGCACGGTTCGTGGAACGGACGAATAATCTGAATTCTGTGGCGGCATACTTCGATCGGTTGCATTTCTCTTCGAATTTTGAGTGTCTCGAAACTTTTGACATCAACGAAATCGAATATATATCCGCACGAATAATGCACGAATTATATGCGTTGCATGCAAGATTGTGTTTAAAATTTCTTATTCAGGCGCGGAGTAAAAAAAGAACCGGGGGATCGTGTGAACAACCTACGAGGATAATCTTCCTCGCTTATAAAGACCCACAGTAGTTTCGTCGCGCCAATTAACCGAAGTAATCGAGCCACGATTTCTTCATTAACCGGTGCAAACAATGCATCAAATTAATTACGAAAGCAGCGTTCGGTCCCAAAACCATCCTCCGGCTGCACACAATCCGCGCGGATATATTATCCTCGTTGATCGTTATATCGAAGCATAAAACGAATTATAACGTAATATATGCACAGCGTATGCGCCACCTGTTTACGGGTTCGTTAATGAACCTCGAACGACTTGTTATGCAAATCCCCGATGTCCCTATTACGATTTCTTTTCCTGGTACCGCAAGTCCGAAGGATTTTATTTATTTCACGCCAGCCAACTCACGATGCGACATAAACTTAATCGCGAGCTCTCGATTCGCGAGGAGTAAAATGTTGGGATACGCGTGAAATAAAACGCGATTTAGGGCACGATATCGAGGAGAATCGGCGAAATCATCGCGATGCGAATCCTTTTCGTGCATTTCGTCGTTCATTGGCATTCCATCGCTGTTCCATATTGGATATTGGGAAAAAGTAGGCGGTTCAACGATCTCCGAGTTCCGAGTTGGATTAGCCGGTCTCGTTTTGCAGCGCAGGTATTTCAGTCCTGGCCAGAATTCCGTCGTACGCAAGGCAAGGGGCTCGGTTGACGGGGCCAAGGAGTTAACTGCCCGTGAGATCTTAACGAGCGTCGCTTTATTAAAACTCGGAAATACATACCGGGGGCAATTAACGTCGGCCGTATAGCACCACCTTTCACGATAGAGCATGGTCAGGGAGCACAGTCGCGTGTGTGACGGACGTGTATACGGTTCCTGTTCGGAAAGTACAGCCATTGCCCATTTGCCTCTCCTCTCATCGAACTCTCGAGATCGGCTTGAGACGACGAGTAAAATCAGTCGTTATATTCTCCGAATAATAATCCAAGCGTCCGCCGTCACGATTTGTGGCTGTATTTGGAACTGATTCACGAGTTAAGAACTGGCGAGTTGAACGTCACCGGGAATTTACACGCTCACCAAAAATGCGCAAAGTTCCTTCCTTTGTTCATGCCTATTTTCAGTCACGAGCTGTTTTGTCTAGAATCTGCCGTTGTCGCACTTCGTCTCGCCTTGGCATTTAATGTTTTACTCTTTAGGAAAGTGGACAGAATCGCACGGCGCGATGCGTTAAGATATGCGAAAGCGTACGTCAAACACGGACTGTGTACCGGACGAAATCTCGGGATCCTGTGCAGAGCCATCCGTGGAGCGGATGGATTTATAGGATTCTGGAAAATGATTTTATCCCAGGCCTACCTATTTCTACGAGCAAAATAAATTATCTCGTTTCCCCCGGGGGAATGATGAATTCCATGCGGTGCGTATCGTAATGCTTCAAGATGTCGGGATCGAAAAGCGTCGTTCAATGTGATTAGTTCCTGCGCGCACCGCCATAAATCTGACCGCGAAGTATCAAGCGATATTCCGTCGATTGCACCGTCAGATACAAGCTTCGCGTTGCAAAAACCGAACGTTCGGACGATTCCGCCACGGAGCCGGAACATTTTAAGAGAATCCGCACCTGCGAGACGCTGATAAATATTCATAGCGAGAGAGCACAGTTATGCGTACGCGGTCTGAGAAGTTTAAATAGACCATTATGATCGAAGGTCGACAAAGAACTCCGGCACCGATTAATTAAGCGAACGAAAATAGAGAACAATACGGTATCATCGAAGGAGTTGCTCCATATTTTGCGATAAACGTCCCCTTCATTTTCGTGGCACGAAAATGCCGAAGCTGCTATTGCCGCGATCGAGAAGTGGGCCACGATGGGCTCTGATGTAAACCGTCGAACGTTAACTTAGGATTTTTATAACTCCGATCAAGTTACATAGTATTAATGATTTTCGTAGCGGGCTGCATTATATATTCCGAACGTTTCTGACGCGGTGCGATACCGCTCAATTCCTTCGGTATGTATCGATAAATAACTAATATCACTCTCGTATTTTAGGAAATCGCTTAGTAATAAAAATTGACCGCGGACCGGTCCCCTGAATAACGTTACTTTGATAGCTCAGTTGGGGCAACGGCATCGCGGATTTTACGAGGATCTCTTAATGGCGCCTTAAAACGAACCAGGGGCTTGTAAACTAAATGGCCGGCTTTAGTCACCAGTTAAAAATACATTTCCCGGGCCAAACTCTCCGATCAGGAAATGCAGGACCAGCGCGCGAATCTGGGAAATCTGAAACGAAACAATGTGGCTCTTCGAAACTTCGGGATTAATTCCAACTTGAGCAAAATATATCCGCAGACTAAATTCGCGTCTTCTACTATCCTCCGCATTCGAGGCAGACTGCGTATGAAAATTCCAATAGCCACGCGAGGATTGCTCCCGTTGCAAGCTGATAAATCCAAGAGGGATATCGTTTCATCCGCTCTTCGCCGAGGATGAGTTGTCCAATAAGATCGGCGCTCATCGATCCGCGCGACCTTCGATCCGAGGGCCTTAAACCTTCTAATTACCGACACAATACGCACCATTAATGGACAGCCGGTCATTAACGTCCGCGAGGTAGGGATGTAACATTTCATTCCAAGTACCAACGGAATACACCGGCGACTTACTCCGCGCTACAAGTCATCGATTAGAATTCGAGCGAGAAGTAATTACACTAGGCGATACAGCACGCCGGTAGTAATATCTCTTATCGCATCTTACGGTGCCCGGAGCCGACGCGGAGAATCGATTGTTCTACGCCCGGCAATGTCCCGCGAGCCCATAAGCGATCCGCCGATAGTCATTGGGATCGCGTGCTCGTGTACGTCGAATTACACGGGCACACATAAATAAAGGAAGGTATTCTGCACTGGCGAAAAATCACTCATCCGTGTATCTGAAGGATAGCGCGGTTGGTGTACGCGCGAGTACCCCTCTCCTCGGCCACACGGTGCACGTATTCGAATGCCGAAGTAGTTGCGTAAAAAGTGAAAGGGAATTCCTATAAAAATTAGTCTATCCAGGAAGCACCGCTTTTTCCTTAAAATCCACTCGGGGATAATTTAAGCGACCGAGCCAGCCGTATTTATTCGGCGCTACGCCAAATCTCGGTTATCGAGACGATCGTTTTTATCGCGCATATCCGCGGTCGCACACGGACGTGCGTGTTTGGCGAAGGCGTACGGGTAGACGCACCAGGTACGTGCGCGCACAGCGAGTTCGATGCGAGTCGCTCGCGGCACGATTCAACGAAATCGCTAATTACATACGAGGAACGTACCAGGTATAGACCTAACAACATTCCTCGGGGCGCTTTGATCTAGCCACGGCGTTTTCGCGGGAGAGTTAACTGGAAAGTCGCCGATTCATGGTATTCAACGTTAGATAATACGGCGTTTGCGGTTAATTATGCATTATGAATGCGAACGCGTGTTTCGGAACGGCCTGTCACCGCGGCTTCGTAAACGTACGATTAACGACGTTCCCCTATTAATCTACGTACGAAGTTCAGGGGGATACGACGGCGATGCGAAGCGATTACGGCTCCGCAATAATTACGTTACGCGACATCTTCGGTTATATAAGGCGATCGATCGACTTCCTTTCATCGCACGCGACAATCGCGCGTTCGATGCTCGAGGAAAAGGTTCGAGTCGCAGAGTTTCAAACAATGTTCGATTATTCATCTAGCGTCACGTGGCAGTAAAGCAACGCCGACAGCCCTCCGACGATTACTTATTCACGAATCGGCATTCGCCGATTTCCTGTCCGAGCCATCTCCCAAGGTACGCGAACCGCCATTGCGTTTGAGAATCCGCGATGTCCGAATCCCACCGCTAAGGTCATTTTGGCCCAAGACCTACCGTTTACCATGGATTCCAAGCCGTCCGAGCCACGGTATACATAGCACGCGAGAAAAACCGCGAGTGATGTACGACTGGGTTTGAACTCGGATCTCCCGCGTTGAAGTCCACTCTATCCACTGCGCCAGCGTGACTCTCTCGGGATTTCCTTCGAGGATAAAAACGCCACGTAGTCCTGGCGGCACATCGGAAATGAGCAGCGACAGGAAGGCTTAAGGGGCTATTCATACACCATTGAATCGCGCGTATTCTCGTTACGAGAACAAGGAAGCTCGAACGTTACGGGGCTCCGTGCACGGTACACCCGACGATTTCTATCGTCCGGAGTCGCGTACCAGTTCCAGCGGCAGTGCCCGGGTACACCGACCTTCGAGATCTCGAATCGATTCCTCCTTCCCTGATCGTGAGGGACCCTAAGGCGCGGATGCCCGATAAGGTAGGTGCAGGTGCGAACGTATATACACGCCGTTCGTGATTTTCCTCCGCGGAGGCGGCTTTCCAACGGACGATTCTCCGTTCTCGATGTCACGAGAAAGCTGACCCTTTAACACCGCGCTTGTAGGGGCCGCTCGACTGAAATCCTATGGAAATACCGTCAAGGCCACGGCCAGTGCGCCATGTACTCCGGTGAAAATCGGGCCTCGCCTCTCGAGCATGGAATTTATTTAAACCTGCTCGTACGCCTCCGAACGAGGAGGAAGAAATAGGCGCTAGCTCGTGTGAATTTCCATACGCACACTCGATTATATTCGCTCGCCATCGCTGCGAGCAATTATGGATTACGATCGATGAAAACTGATGAGGTACGATATTATAAATCGTTCGTACACTCGTTCTGATGTCCAAATTATTAGAGACGCGGCGCTCTTGATATCCGTGTATAATCTGTAAATCGAATTCGTATTTGACCGGTAAATCGATCGGCTGGAACGTTCGAAGCACATTTTCAAAGTAGCGAGCCTAACGATGCTCGGTAAACGAATGCAGGCTGATCAAATAGCCACGGCATCGCAGCTGGGACGTTCGCTAGCGAACAGAACGGGCAAGTATCCCGATACATTTGGTATCTTGTCGTCATCGAGGAAGCTGACCCTTTAAGAACGTGGTAGCTGACCGTAGGGAACCCGGTGCTCGGTGGAAACCTTCTATCAAGGTCGTGGCCGAGGTAGTCCTTTTATTTTCTGGGCATTTGACGAGAGCGACATGCCAAGCATTCCTCGCTGGAATAGCCGTGTAACTATGCCCTCGGCAAGGCTTGCGTCCGTGTCCAAGACCGTACGCACGTGTGCGTCTGCATGTATATGTGAATATATACAGGGTGAACCGCGGAACACGAGGTCAGAGCGCATTACCGCGAAGAAAATCGACGAGAGACACGCGATAAATGCCTTTTCGAAATTATCGCGATCTCCATCCTCGATCTTGCAACGGTTATTCTTCGATAAGTGTTACAAACTGTGGCTTATTTATTTTCCTCCATTTCTTCGTTTAAACAATGTTCAGAGAAAGATGTTACACGTGTCGTATGATTACGTGGACGTTACAGTATTTATTTATAGATTTATATTCGTGCACGCGGTAGTGCTCGAGTTTTTCATCGACATAGCGTGGTTATTTACGAATAAAGACACGGTGGCACATTGATACGTAAGGGGTCTCGGTATGTCGGTAAAAAGCCGAGGAACTCCGTTTCTTTGGGCCACCCCGTACGTATGCATAGAAACGTGTACACGTATATGCATACGGGCACGATACGCAAGCACGCGTGTGCGTAAAGGACGGAGCCTCAAGGACGATCGCCGGCCAACCCTTTCTCCATCGTCACGACGTGGGTCCAGAAGAGACAATTCCCTCCAGAGTTATCGCGAACGCGCTGTAGCTTTATCATATACGATCGTGTTGCCGCAATATTAAACAATAACTCGGTGTATGCGGGGCTGAATAGCGCGGTCGTATGCACGTGTAACTATATGGGCTATTGAATAGTAGCATCGCTAAAAAAAATATATAACTCTTAACGACGATAATTTACGTTTGTCTCGGTCCAGCCGCAGTATCCGAATGACCACGCAGAATTCGATGACTTTTTCTTCCGATCGAAAGCTCGTTTGCATTTCTAACGGATAACAGGCAGTGGCGAATATTATATCGAGCAATGAGGGAATACGTGGTCGAAACCTTAAAGTCATTTTTGAGGCGAGTAGCTGTCCGTGTAACGAGAGACATCGTCCGGATAACGGTGGAAAAATTTGGCGAGCACTGAAAGCAACCGGTAGCCCAAGGTTTTCAACCTTTTTGCACGGCAACATTTATTATTACATTGACTTTATCAACCGCGCGTACCGGGCCGGTTAATTATTAAGCGGGAAAAAATATTAATGGGTTTCCAGTATCCGTGGACGCGCCGAAAAGAAAATCGATCCGATCGCCGGTAATTTGCACGGATTGAATTTTTTGTTCGTAGAAGCTACAACGTACTCGCGCGTACGATATTATCGTTTCGACTTCGACGAGGTTCCAAGAAGCGAAAGGTCGTAGCGGAATCGCGGCCGGACGATCGAAAACACAGGTTCGATCCTCGGTCGCGTTTACGTCCTCGTACGTGACTTTTGATCTCGATGCTCCTCACACTTTGTAACTAAATTACTACCACGATATTTTCCCGTTGGCCGTGAAACGCTTCGGAAATAATGATGAGTACAAATTGGTTATTCGAATCGGACAAGCTTGTCCTTCCATACAGGATTTCTTCGCGATGATAGAAGTTTCGATATATTTCGTTCATCGCGTATGAAACTTTACGTGCACGAGACGTTTAAGGTACACCGGATCAAAGGAAAATGGCTCTCGATAGTCTCGTTTCAGTTCGTAAAGCTCGGAGAAACGCCGTTCGCTTACCTGCTCGACCTAAAAATACGATGTCGAAGGAAAGTAGGTACTTTCTTGAAAATAAAGGTGGACTATGTTGGAAACTAGGTACGCGCTCGCGGAGAGTTTGACGAAAAGAAGTGTGGGAGGAGGAAGGAACCAAGCGTAACACGCGGCCCGTCTTGCTGCAGTCCGATCATAAACACGACACTTGGAGCACAGCTACAACAAACGATATCCGGAAGCGGATATTCGATTTTCGAACGATGCGTTACAAATACTTAATCCGACATCAATGCTTTACGTACGCGTTTCAATCTGACCGATTTAATGCATCGTGTAAAAAATCGATTCGAGTACGTATCCATTTAACTCGTGATCAATTTTTTTTTGCGTGGATTTTGGATCTTGGCTCTCATGCGAACACTCGCATTGTTCGCGTCTTTCCTGACATTTGCCAACAACCGAAACACTCGGATCCACCGGGAACGGGTATCGATATCGCGCGTCGAAGCACGCAAGGACATATATCCTACGATACTCGACTTTCCTGAGAGCCCACGACCGGATGTTCAATACATAATGATCACATCTTCTGGAAGAACTGGTTATAAGAGATATAGGTACCACAGAACTGCTATCCCCCGTAGTTGCCGTCATAGTTTTTATTTCAATAACGATGATACGTCGGCTATTACGAGAGATGCGATTTAGCTCCATAGTTGCTACTAGAATCTACGATCGTGCACTTTCTTGATTTACAATTATGTCTCGGATAAGAGCTTTCTCCCTCACGAGGGCAACTTTACGACATCCACCGATTATATATAAGCATTATTTTGCAGCAACCTACAGGCTCGTCGATCGTATCTTCGCATCCATCAAGAGTTCTGCTTTATTTTTCCTTCAAACCGTGAACCATACTTTTCTCAGCGTCTCCTGGACTCTGCATCGTGTTTACGGTTATTTTCAATCGAGGAGAGTAGCTAATGGCTAAGCGTACGCGGTGGTCCACGGCCATTTGTGCACGTCCGTTTTCGGCAGGACACGCGCTCGAAACGCGCATCCTTCTCAATCGACCGCGGCCGGAAGTACGATGCGTACTCGAGCAATTACCAGAGTAATCATGGCTGCTCACAGAACAGGCTACGCGCCTCGTCCGCGGATCGTTTTGCTCCGGGGACCTTCTGCCACGCTCGACTTTCCGGTTTAACCGCTCCTTCTTCTAATCGCTCCTCTTCCTGCCGGTCGATCCCTTCGTCCTTGGTCTTTCCTACGCGTTCGGACGCATCGCCTAGGGCCAGCCCCTCTGATCCTTGATCGTCCACCGTTTGATCCACCGCGAACCCAATCGGACGATCCTCCGAGCTCCTGGGAAACTCCACGGCGACTCGACCTTTTCTCGATCGCCCAACCTTTACACCGTGTCGTGTCTCGTTTTACTGGAAATTTATGCCGATCCTACGCGTCTGCTCATAACCATCGGCACGTTTCACTCCATTTTGCAATCGTACGTACGTAGCTCGGTAACTCTAACCAAGCTTATGTCCGATACCGTGAGATACAGGCTCGAGGAACAGCCTGGCCCATGAATGGCGAGAAAAATAATCAACGTAGAGAGGGATGAGCTTCTGCCGTCAAAGACTCTCACGACGTTGCGCTTCTTTCGACAAGAGTCAAGTTCGGGTGTTCGTATACTCGAGGAATTAGCGAGCGCTGTTCCCTCGTGGCACAATGCTAATCGCTCGATTAACGGGCCCGATAGCGCTATGCTCTCGAGGATGCGTTCGATATTTATGGGTCTCTATGAGCTCCCGCTTTGGGTACACTTTAGCATTCGATGCTAAGCACAGTTCGTTATCTTCCGTGTAGAGGGGGGGAAACTGATCATCGTCGATCGCGACTCGCCGCGGTTCTCACGGCCGCCCGGGAGGGTTACGTCAGCCGAACACTCGAATCGAATATGCAATATGCAGCGGGGAAGCGCCGATTTTTTCGCGGTCACCCAGTATATCGAATGCACGGCTGGAGGAGCGGACGTAAAGATAGGACGAATGGAGATCGGGAAAGAGGATCCTCGAAGCGACATCGGAGGTGTCGATTGTTGCGTCGGTGTCCAGTTTCATTCATCTAAGTCAGGGAACCAAAACGATGATCTCTAAGCGTGGAAAGGAATCCTTAGGCACGGTCAGAGTGAGTTTGACTCGGCCGGGCCTCGTGGACCGGTGCTACGGGATACGTGGAAGCGAGAGCCGGCCTCGTGACGCAGGCTATTAACCCGTGACTTTCACGGAATCCAATCCGCCGGATTATTCGTCAAACTTTGTCGATCGATTTCCCCCTTGAAATCCTCCGCGCATCTTCGCTAGCTTCGATCATTCTATACGCTACGAATTCCTTAACGATATTTTTCTTATCGTTGAAACGATCGTAAAAAATCTTGTCATCGTTTACGTTACGATTAGAATTTTAAACGAGTCGAATTGAGGTTTGCGCCGATTACGAGAACATCTCGAGAACGATCCTTCAGGCGCCAATCCAGTGATCGACGTTGTCCCGTATGAAATTTCAGTCCGTTCCTCTCCGTCCTGCGTCCATGACGTCTCCTTTTTCTACCTTTCCCGTAGGTGGTAACATCATCCTTATGTAACTCCATGGCGATGACTCAATCCTGGGAACTCCTAGGATCCGAGGAAATCTATCACAATGGAAAAGCACCACACGCGACGTCGTGCGACTCCCTGTAAGAGACTTTCGTTCTATGCTCCCCGGTTACGCAGGATGAAAGTTCTGACCTCTTCCATTCGAGCCGGCAATGCGATTAACCCGCGATGTAGGTCGGCGTGCCTTGTCCTTCTGAGTACGAAATGCAAGGGGAGAAAGAGAGAGAGAGCGACGGTCAATGGTGCCAATTCGATGCGCGGGGAAATCTATCGTAGAGAAAATCCGCTAGGCGTTCTATGCTGCATACCAATTAGTTCATCGATAATAGTGGTACGATAAGTGTGGCTAACATGCCACCGTACCTATCTTAAACGATCGTACTTTTTATCTTTGGCGTATTATGTTAAATGTCGTGCGTTACTGTATTTGTACGATAAACCGAGGATTTATTATAATAATAGCAGTGGCAACCATCCGTGGGAAACGTAAAGCGAGTCCAGGTGGAATGTCCTCGCGTCCTTCCACCTGGCAGAAAGTGTAAATCGTCCGATCGTTGGCAATCCTCCGTTAAAGACTCCGGCAGAAATCTGCATTTCATCTCCCCGCTTCCGAATCGTAACGAGGCCTCGTTAGTCCGCGGTATAGGCTACCTCCTCTCTTATCTTTTCGAGAACGAAGCACAAGCGGAGAGAGGGAGAGAGAGAGAGAGAGAGAGAGAGCCAGCGTGCAAGCGTGCCGACGTATTTTTCTCCCAGCAGCGCGATAAACCTCGATCGTGAACGCGGCCAGGAAGCTCGCCGTCGAGGAATACGAAACAAGACTTTTTCCATCGTGCCGGTGACACTGAATTCAAACGGGGCGAATGTCGGCCGTAGAAACGAGAATGGCCATGCAGGTACAGGCTGATAGCGATTGAGGTCGCACGCGAGGATCAACGAGATCATGAAAGCTCCCTCGTTACCGGGTTAAGCCCCGCCCATAGGAAAACGCGTGAAACTCGGGGGCTCCTTCGATCGGTGCGAGGTCGTCTCTAATCGCGGAAAGTTCGTACACCCCGAAAGTGAAGCGAAAGGACTTTAACGCGCTCGATAATCCCCGGTAAAAAATAGAAACAAAGAACCACCAGCGTTCTTCCTGTCTTCGAAGCGATACGGGTATCGTCCAACCTTGAATAATAGCGAGCCATTGTTCGTCGGATAAATCTACGCTCGTGCGGAAGACGGTGCATCGAATTAACATATTATCGTGGGATAAGTCGAATCGAATGTCGCTCTACGTGCGAGGATAGACGCTCGTTGCAATTTTGAGGAAGCAGAGATTCTTGTTCGCTCGGAGACGTACTCGGGGATTAGAGAAAAACACGTGCTCCGTCATTTCTCGAGCCACCAGCCGTCACGTCGTATCGCATGTTCGTTCAAGGACAAGGACGACTTCTCTCGAAAGTCATGCACGCCGGGAATACGAAGCATTCTTTTAATATCGTAAAGCGAGGAAAGGGAAGATTGTGCCTGGCGCCGCCGTGGCCGCTTAGCATGCGCCGAGAAAATGTACGAGAGATATTGTACGTCGAACCGGAATACTAAGGTCGTAATGTATTCTCCGTTTGACGCCAATCGCTCACAAACCACGACGACACCACTCCCCTCCAGAGGCAATGATAAACGCAAAGAGCGTCATACGTATACGTACAAATATAAATGATTTCCACGGTGAGTAAACGACACGTGGTGCGAAGCCTCGCCGAAATATCGGGTAACATCTATTTAAACACAAGAGCCATTCGAAACATCTGTTTGGATTTTCGAGCGACCGCGCAGCGGATCGTGCTAACGCCCGATATCTCATTTTGGGATTGACGTACGCGAAGCGTACGCTGCTTTCGACTTTCTCGCTCGATTATGTAATGCCTCCGGCGTTGGAACACGCGAAGACCAGCTCACGAAATTCATGCATAATGATATCTCACCAGGCAGCGGTGCCCAAATGCGCGACCGTGCATCTGGCCGTTCCTTTGATTCCGAAATGTTCACCAACTTCGTCAACACCAAAATCCGAAACTCCCGTGGATTCGCAGGACCTCGAGTCGAGGTACGAGTCGCACGTTTCGGAGGAAGATCTGGAATAAGCGTCGACGTTTTTTCCTCGCCCAAACGTAAACCGAGGCTCGGTAAACGTTATTATCGCTCATTACTATAATCTCTGTCCCGTATTACGGCATATGTAGCTAACGAAGAATCTCACAGAAAACAAAGCAACGACCGCGGTCGGGTTTATTGCATCGTAAGAAGGTAACGAGGTTTGCCAGGAAGAAGAAAAAGTTTCGTCCTGGATCTCACGGATGACGGTGGTACGAATGATACGGTCCAGCTCGGTAAAACTCGCTCCGAGCGTCTGCGCTTAATTACTACTCGTTACACAGTCGATACACGCGTCGTTGCTGTAGCGTCTAATCAAACGACGCTTTTCCAGCACCGTGTGCGGGATGTCTCCGGTACAATTAGTTCTCCGATCAGAATCGTTCTACCTGCACGGACTTTCACAATCGCGCACATATTCCGATGCATCTCGTATCAATTTCCATCTGATTTCGCCCATGTCCTGTGTCGTAAAGTGCCGGAAAATCACTCGAGAAAGTGTATATTGGATGTAGAAAATGTGACCGGTGATTAAACGTCGGTCGAGCCATCCGCCTTCGTATATTGATGCGATCTCGCTTCGAAAGCCATGTATTTTTTAATCGCGCGAGCCCCATTGACCCCGAAGCATCGTAGAGGGAGAATTGGGAAACACTGTTTAGCGATATGGCTGGCCGTAGACGGCCTTCCCGGTTGTCGACTCGAGGCTGTTCCGATATCTGTCGGCCGGATTACTATCGGAGCATAAGGAGTAGGAATGGGTGCGCGAGCTCGCGCTAGAAGGAAAGACAGAGACGGACGGGACACGTGATACGTGCGTACGAGTGCGTTCTAGCGTGACGTTGCTCAAAACCCGATTAAATTCATCGATCTAAAACTAGTCGAGATCCGAGCTAAATAGTTATTCACGAAACCGTAGGCATATCGATTTTTGCGCCATTGGGAAATACGATTAGTTCGAAGCGAGTTAATTACCCTATCGTTACTGCAGCTGGCCCAAGTAGTTTCCGGACTACGTAGCCAGACCGCGTTGCTCGATAATGTCGCGAGCCAAACATGCGATCCATAAATATGCCGTTGAGAAAATCTCGACAGGCTTTACTGTAATAGTACCGGTCGACAGCTCGGTGTTCGTGCAATTAACGTGCTTAAAACGGGTTGATTTTCTCTATGCGCGAGACGCTTCCTGCACGCTCGTGGCTCTTGACAATTTTGAGAAAAAACAACTTCCATAATTCTTCGTTCGACCGAGCCAGGCTCGGTCAATAAGCGCGGCGTTAAATGTCGAGAGTTTATCGAACCATTTGACGGTCCGCGAAATAGTCGAGAACGAGTAAGCACTTGCGACGGTGGCAGGACCAACCGCGACTCAGCCCCTGTACTGCCGACACCTACCTCTTTTTTCCCCCAGTATCGACAACTCCAACGTCAGGAAAACGATCATGGGTAATATCGCGTAAGACATTATTTACGAAACGGCATTAATTATCCCGCAACTCGAAGCAGGTATCGGCCGTGCTCGTGCACTCGTTATGCTCGAACTTTCACTCCGCGCGCTACTTAAACGATATTATCTTGCCTTTTTTCGCCCCCTCTAGCCCCCCTTAAACGCGCGTAAGTAACCGTGGAGAGCGCGAAGACAAGTTACTCGTTTTACATTCCTTCCGTTCGCAGCGGCGGCCAGACTGGAAATCTGGCGGATCGCTTATGGAAAGACGTATCGAATTACATTGTTACCAGGAATCCGCGGTATGGAAGACGAATAATCGGACTTTCACTCGAAAGTTCGGTTTCGCCGGCCATCCAGGGATATAAAAGTGGAACTACCCGTGCTCCAGTAAGCGCTAATCGTTTTCGTGCATTTCCCCCCGAGTCGACGATATGCATCGTTTCCTTTTTCCATCCGTCCGAAAGCCGCAGACTATTACGGCCATTCCGCGCCTCGTTAGCTTTCTTCCCTTCATCGATCCGCGGCTCAGATCCATGTACGCGATGCGCGCTTACTTTTGCGGTTACGTCCGATCGCATCACCCCTAATATCCCGCTCTTGGCGTCGACGAGCGCGCAGATACACTTTGCGAATATTACGTATGCTCGTACATCCTGTAACGGGCTCTCCCTCGTTTTCAGTCCTCGTGTACCGATCTGGGCCTTTTTCATCCACTTGCTTTAATTTCCTATCGATTGCCGTAGCTTAGAAAAAGCGGAAGCGCATAGAAAAGGGATGAATGGCGCAACACGCGAATTGACGCCGGCCGGTAGCGGCGAGGCACGGCCGATGAAAGGCTCAATAACGAGGCGCGTACAAGAAATCTCATTCGCTCGCACGGTTATCGCGCATTCCCTTTAATCGTCTCCCTAATTCAACTCCCTCTGGCTTTTTATCACCCCCCACCCTCGTGGAATGCTCCCAACACTCCGCGATAGCTCTCGGGGATTCGGTCGAGGGGACCTTTATCCCGCGCGCCACCCTCTTATCGCCGGTTCTGTCTCTCGAACCGCCGCGTTTAGGCGCGTCCACAGTTTCACGTTCTACAGCCGATAATTTTCCTGCGAGCTCCCCTTTCATCTCGAGACATAACGCAGACGCGGAACGAAACGTTCGCGGCGAGGAATAGCGCGCGGTACACGGGACTCGTTAGCCGGCACGGCCATCGAGTCTATCGGGTCTATCGAGACGTCGATCTGGCTCGAACCACGGGGGACCGCGAGGCACACCTGAATCATCTCAGGAATGTAACACTACGGACAGTTGGGTTTTACAGTGCCCCCCTTTCCCCTGCAGCCCGACGGCCCTGAGGCCAGCCACCTCGAGAAAAACGAGCGGCTTCGAGTGGTTTAACAGTAGCCACCACCGGAGCCCTCGAATAATTTCACGTGGACGAATCAATTTATGAACCTCCGCGACCCACCGACTAAGACGGATCGGCCGCGTTACTCTCATCAATCCTCGCCGATTGCCTGATTAAATTCCTCGTAATTATGCCCTCCTGTATCGACGCGATCCCTAAACGCTGAAGTGAGCTACGCCGAAAGGGGATTTGGAAGCTCACCTCCGAGTTTTGATCGGCTTCGAGAGTGAATACGTAATTCTTCGTTATCCCGGCGAGGCCGAAGAACGATGCAAGAATGGATGGGATGATTTTTCATCGAACAAGACGAATGTTCCTCTCCCCGCGATCGTACAAAGTTCGTGGCGATGCGAGGAACGCGTGTTGCGAAGATTGATCGTACGAAGAGACGATTGGGTTTGTTTTTATCCCCCAAGAGGAAAGAAGGTGTGTGGCTTTCGTTTCCACCGGCGCTTCTTCGGTCTTTGAGGAATTCCTTTGCCGCCGGTTAGGAACGTGCGAGAGTCATACCTCGACGGCTTGTAAAGTTGAATTACACGAGAATCGCGTTTCATACAGAATATTTGTGTATGTTGAGGCAAACGGCGAGAATACAAGGTATTTAACGCATTTGTAAGATATTCATCTGATATTTAAATATTTCTCGCATTGCCAGGTACGAAGAATGGGAGGTTATATTTCTATGATAGCAGAAATTTTATCGTCGATAATTCCAAGAATGTCAATCGAATGACTATCGACGTTTCTTAACACTTAATCGCCGATATGCATCCTTTGGGTATACTTGAGTTTCTGACATTATCCACGAATATGAATAAATTCTATAAATATCGGATAATAGATAACCCAGAGGATAATAAACGTTTATGCGCACAAAGAAAAATCGCCAGCTTTGACGATCGGCCGAACGATCGATATTCGTGGAACTAAGCGCACTGTTATTCCGTTTCTCTTTTTACGGTAAATTAACGATAGTTTGAACAAATCGCGTGTATCGTACTCGAACGATGATCAGAGCGCAATCTCGCGCGAGGCCAAACCATATTGAGTAATGAAAGCAAATCGTTTCTACGATTTACCAAAGTACAAATTAGTACATTCTCCATACTCGTCGAGATGGAGCATTAGTCACGAAGATGAGATCAGGCTGCATTCAAGGAGCTTCTACGAATCTCGAGAATATACAATACGATCTGTGCATCGCTAAAAACCGTTTCAATCGTCCTCTCACCTTCGACTATTATTAACGATGCTAAAGGCGAGTAAAAAAAAAAAAGGGCATGAATCCTCATTGGCATTTGTCTCTCTCTCTCGATTTCCATAGCAGACGTGGGATCGCCTTCGAGTACGACGACTTCGAATAATCGGCAAAGCCACCGATCCTTTTGTCGTCAGCGATAGGCGATTGCTTGCTTTACGACTCCGTGCGCGAATTCACATCTCGTCTGTCTTAACGAGAAGCGTACGAGAGATCGCACAGGGGGCCGTGGGTAGCCTCCGCTCTCGGAAGATCAGCTGAGCGGAGTTCCTCATTTTTAAGCGGGAACTCGAATTCGAAGGAGCGATAATACGTCGTCTTTCACATCGTTAAAGCCGCGTCCCTGGCGCGTCTCAAAGCGTTCTGGTTAATTATGAATAATATGATTACGCGTTCTTCCCATGGTTTCCCTTTTGTGAGATCCGCGCTGAAGAAAGAGCGAGAGAGGGAGAGGAAGAAGGAGGCGGAGATCGACCGGCGGCGAGGATTCACAGAACGGAGCCGCGAGAATGAATTTTCAAACTTGCCGAGGTTGTAACGCAGGATGGACGTGGCCTGTCTCACGTAAGTTAGATCATTGCGCCGATCTTCCTCAATGAAATTATCGTGCCGATTTTATCCGAGCGGGTGCGCGCGGTACGGACAATGGTATTCGGTTTTGTTCCAACTCTAACGCACTCGTCCTTTTTGCACGTGCCTCGGCCGATGCATCTGCATATTAACATTGCTCACAATGGAGTATCATGATACCCGCAGAATTTTCTGCAACGTAAGCAGGAGTTATCGTGCCAACGTTTTCTCTGACAATCGAGTCAGAGCGTCATTGTTGAGAGCCAATGGGAAATTAAGTATCGTTAAAAGCTTGCGAAACTCCGAATAACGAGGGCTGTGAAGCGTAACAGCTGACACCACGAGCGCCACTTCTCCGACAAGGCGACGGTAATAAGATAAGAATTAACCATTCCCCAATGCACGGAGGACGCCGCGCACAATTTTCGTCGGCCAATTCGAAGTACTCGTTATCCAGGGAGGAGTTATTCCCTCGACCGGTGTCGGCCTGCCGCCTATCAGCTGCAAAATATTTTAACAGCTGCTCCGATCGCCGCGAAATCCCCGAGATCGATGGCGACGCATTTTCTGCCGTCCCACGTAACGCACACTATTAGCTAACGATCGATCGGCAGAGCGCGGCGGGTAGCAGAAGAGCCGTTTGAAACGAGAGCACCTTTCGAGGCGCTATCTCGACGGTTCTCCGGGCGCGATAAGCACCGCGGCTCGCGCAAACTCACCTGATACCGGTCCTCGGTGAGTCGATTCCCTCAAGAAAGATCCCACTGAGTCATCCTTGCTTCTCGCCGGCAGCGCAAAATCCTCTCCGATTTCTCTGCGAATAAACACGGCGACGAGGATCGTTTCGCGATCGAAGAGCCGAGGGAAGAGGCTCGGCCGCGACGAGGACCGCGATGAATGCGATCGGGTACTGTGCTTCGTGGTTCGACCGACCGAGCGGGTCCGAGCGACTGAACGTGCCTCTCGTTGCGCTCACGCGCCTCCACCGAGGCCCGACTCTCTTCTATCCCTACCCTCTCTCTCTCTCTTGCACGCACTCGAACCCTCTTTCTCTCCCTCGGAATCAAACCTATGCGCCGGCTGTACGCGAGGAGTACATCATTTTGGTTCTCGCAATTCGTCCTGCGTGGGTCTTCGGCTGGATCTAGGTAAGCGAGGTTTGAGGGCCGAGCACGCGATGGTCGCTCTTTGTGTAATTCTAATGCGTTCTCGATGTTGCTTATTCGTTTTGCTTATAAGGGCAATGTGATATTCGGTGAGTGAAGTATTGATCAAGGGTGTGAGAGCTTAGTAGGATACAAGGGGCTTTGATGCGTAGGGAGGTAATCGGTATTGGACTGTTTTTTTTTCACCTGGAGGGTCTGGTATCGAGTTTGCTCAGTGTCAGTGCTACTCCCACTGTACGGCTTATGTAAATGTAGGCACCGACATTGAATAGAGAGCTGTTGACATTGAGTGCCGGGAAACGGTCATTAAGCTCAATATCGATATACGCAACGAGACCCGGAGATTAACCGTAATGTCACTAACCCCGATAAAAGTATCACCCTCCCGCTCGTATATCCCCGATTCAGGATGTAGCCTGAATTTATTTCTCGCACCAGCAGCACCGAGTAACCACGGATATCTTAATTTTATTCAACGTATTCGTCGATAGTTAATTGCTATGTTTACTGCAATACTTCATTAATGTGACGGAGAACGATGAAGGAATAAATATCCGATGAAAGAATGTATGGACTGTAAAATCACTATTTCTATTCGATTAACTCTGAGGTAAATTAAACGCGTGGTATTACGCGCGGCCAAGTTATGGCATCGTTCTCCAAGAAAGAGCTTTTTACGCGATTGGTGTGTTGATCGACTAATATTGGTGAACAATGACGTTCGGATGAAGGGACTAAAGATTCAAAGCGTCGTGCATCGTCAAAGTATGCGCTCACGTATTACGTGGAAATGTCTGTGTATCACTTTATTGGTACTTTCAGAACACGTGCGCGGTTTAACTGTAAAAGTTAATGTTTCGGTTCGAAACGACGAAGCGAGCCATGTCAGGGCTGTAATTTTCGTTTCACTCCATTGTTCGTGAGCAATAAAAATTGGTCGTTACTCCGGTCCAGAGTGCAATTTTACAAGACGCAGACCCTGCCGTGATTCTGCGCACGTGTACTCCGATCTTTTTATCCAAACGGATGGGCACCGATAAGGCGATGCCCTCTGTGGTCAATTTAATTACCAAGCTTCGCACAAAATTCAGAATTTAACATCGCATATGATGCGTCATGCCCACGGAACGTGAATTATATCGATAAAATTATTTTTCGAGAATTTTCAGCGATAAACTCGATATCGTTGCATTAATGTCGCCAAAGCTACTATCGTATGGTATCATTATCCATGTTATCGGATGACCACAGTTTTTGGTACGCGCTTGAGCTTAACGAATGCGTCCGATAAGCCGTAACACAACGAGGCAGCTAAATATATAATGCCATGAAACAAGGCACGTCCAGTGTAAAGCTTGTCGAGCAATTTACGTCCAGGAATACTTAATTCTATCCCAAGACGTCGCTTATCAAAATTAGGTGGTTTCCTATTCGATGGATCGCGTACACGTATTGACCGTGATATAAGATAATTCAACGGTTAGGCGAATAGAAACATCGGTTCTGGCCTTTCCGTTATACGGTAGATGCGAAAACCCGCCCATTTTATTGTGGTACGCTCAATCCGATGAAATCGGTTCTGGCGGCGGTTTATTGTGCCCGGCATACGGTACACGGTTACTGTAAGTAATGGCGCGGGACTGGACACAGTTACCAGCGTGGACCGTATAACTGCATCCGCGTCTATTGTAAAATATGTAGCGCGGTCAAAAATTGCACCCCCTTACACGATCGTAGGCGACCGTACTAGCGGGATCGCCGTTTAATGAGGCTCGAAGGAAGAATGGGTACAAGCTCGCGTGGAATTCTACGATTCATCACACTCTATTTCCAGAGAAATACAGTCCACGGGACTTTACAAGCACGAGCATCGATCGGAAGGCGCTGCTTTTCGCCGATATCCGTAAATGTTCCCATTGTAAGGAAGTAGGGAGGCGTTTATAAGGCGGCTATTCCTGACTCTACGTCGTTTTATCAGCCGTTCGAACAGAGCACGCAATCCTGCATAAATCACGAGACGGCAAATGCGGCTAAATCTCTCGAAAGTCGACGTTTTCCTACAAAATTTCAACCGTCACTTCTGTGACTCACACTCTTAAGCGGAGCAATCGGCCGACAATAGTTTATATCCAAAGTTCGAAAGCCATCGTGCATACCAAAGGACGATTGAAAGCGACACTTTTATTTCTAGCATTCCTCGAGTTAAAAGTCAATATTGAAAGAGGACTTTTAACTCGATTTATTGCCACAGGATTTGAACGTTCCGAGTTTGAAATCGCGCGGTTCTCCATGGTACCGTCGTTTGATTCGGCGCAGGCAGACGTCCTCGGCGCGGCCACGTGACTTCTCAACGCACACCGATCTGGGAGCGAGTGTGCGTTCTAAACATCGGTGATACACGGTACGCGATCCGCGTTCCAGGCCCGACGAGCGCCGAGATGGCCTCGCTTGAACACCAATAGGTCTCACTGTGAAAACATTAGCGCCGGCCTGAGCTACTCGCCGAGGGAACGAACTAAGGAAGGATCGGCGGTATTACGTCGGAGATCCGGCACGGCAGGTCCTCATTGTGGCAAACTGTGCGACCTTATCCCTTCGAACAAAATAACAACGGCCCGAGAGTGGCCCTGGCCATCTTGGAAAGATATGTCGTATCGGGCAAAACGTCAACAGTATAGTGTTTATTGTCCAATACATGCTGCCAGCTTGCTCTAACCACGGTCGAGTACGCGCTTAATCATCGAGAGTGAAGGCGACACGGTGGCGTATCTGGCACGCGGGCGTAATCGCAACCTGAGAGCAGCCCCGTACAACGATGAATCGCAGTGACGGTTTGGTGCAGCGCCGACGGATAGTTAATAGTAGCAGCGGCAGTGGACTCGGCCAGGATGGCTCGAACGATGTTGGGCACAACGAGAAGCTGGCGGGGCACGGCCTCGACACGGACAGCTCTATGCAGAAGGACCTCAATTCGAATCCCACGGTTGACGATGATTCCGACAAGGAGACGCGCTTAACACTGATGGAAGAAGTTCTGTTGCTTGGCCTGAAGGACAAAGAGGTTTGTTTGGAGAGAACGGCGGACTGATTTTGGAAATGAGCGTTAGCGTCGATGCTGAGCATTCTCCTTATGTTTCGCAGGGGTACACCTCCTTTTGGAACGATTGTATTAGTTCAGGATTACGGGGATGCATTTTAGCGGAACTTGGTTTTCGAGGCCGGGTGGAACTGGAGAAGGCGGGCATGAGGAAGAAGGGGCTGCTAGCCAGGAAGCTTCTTTTAAAGAACGATGCACCCACCGGCGATGTCTTGTTGGACGAAGCGTTAAAACATTTAAAGGATACCGATCCACCTGAGATGGTTCCTAGTTGGATTGAGTATCTCAGTGGTTAGTTTCGCATTTTTGGTCAATGGATTCTATTGTTTTTTTTCAATATTAGCGTTGTTGAATTACGATTGCTGTATTGAATTATTATAGGCGAGACATGGAATCCGCTAAAATTACGGTATCAACTGAAGAATGTTAGAGAACGATTAGCTAAGAATCTTGTGGAAAAAGGTGTCTTGACAACGGAGAAACAGAATTTCCTTCTGTTTGACATGACAACTCATCCGCTCACCGACAACCTAGCAAAGAGCCGTCTTGTGAAAAAGGTAAATTGTCCATAATTTATTACATTATAAGTACGGTACAGCTATGTCTGATTATTTCGCTCCGGTTGTCATTTAATCTACGGAAGTAATATCTTATCTTTATGTATGTGTGTCTCTTCACTCGCTTGATTAGGCTAGTAGGAGTGTAGTGATAGCCATGATTCCCGGCTGTTGATTTGGTAAATTAGTTTACTTATCTATGGTCATTATTAAACTATGACAATTGAATTAATTAGGGAGATTTTATTTTGCCAAAGTGTTAACTCTGTGTAAGTGAATTTGATGTTGCCGTAATAAACAATATTGTTTTTCATCCTGAAAGAGGATGGTGGTCTCGCTGATTTGCAGGGTGTGTCGTTTTTCGATTTGCAGATTCAAGAAGCTGTATTAGGCCGTTGGGTAAACGATGCTGGTCGCATGGATAGGCGAACGTTAGCATTAGTCATTTTAGCTCATGCGGCGGACGTATTAGAAAATGCATTTGCACCACTCTCTGATGACGATTACGAAGTAGCAATGCGACGAGTGCGAACTTTATTGGATCTTGATTTTGAAGCGGAAGCTGCTAAACCTAATGCTAATCCAGTACTTTGGGCTGTATTTGCTGCATTCACTAAGTAACGGTCCTTTTACAGGTTATGAATGTATGGGTTCAATATTGGATACTAGAGTGAGCGGTGGGACTATCGGCTATGCATGTATTTTAGTTGCAGTCCAAAATGAAATGGTTACAATCATTCTTATGAACATACGATTCAGACCAAATAACTTGTACCCGACTTTGTAAAGCGAATCTAGAATTTAGTTATTTCTATTATTATTATTTAATACAATCGATAGCTGAATTACGAATGTTCATATTTAAATAATGCAGAGTAACAAAATTTCGAGTATGAGTGGGTGATCTGAATGTGGTGTCAGTGCCATGTCAGCTGCAGGATGAGAGATTGCGCTGTGCTGAGTTTTGTCCCATACCTTGGTATCCATTGCATCTACGTTTAAAATAGATGTATGATGTTTATAGAGATGGTTTACTATGTGGCAGACATTTTACGATTAAGTCAGACTAAGTGCCACATTCCTGGTAGTTGTCTGAATGTTGTAGGAGAAAAATCTTTGCACCATTTTGACTATGAGACAAACTTTGTCTATTCCTTTACATACCCTCTTTGTACGGACCTGGATCATGCCGAGATTACTTCCAGAGTGTGAAGATTTAAAAGAAATCCTTTGCTGAATGACAGTAAAATATTCCACTGTAAAAAAAAAAATGCGAAAAAAAAGAATTGCCCTAACTTGACAGTCTCTATATTATGTCCTGGAATTTTACTTGATACTCGTCATTATAATCTTTATATCGAAAAACTGGATAATCTCTGATGCAATATAGGCTTCATAAATTCCGTTCACCAAGATATACAGACTTTCCTAAGATTAACTTGTGTAATATGATGTATAAGTAACGAAAATGTAAAATAGGCCCGGTTAGTGTAAATAATGCTTACAATAATATTGAAGAAAAATATCGTGGGCGATTTGTAAACGTTTGAAAATGGAACGTAAACCTGTCCAAATTCATACCATTTCGTTGATAATTTATATGTAAATTTTTATAAATCACTGTAATCTACTAGATTATGTTTTGTTCCAAGTTTTAATAATGTAGATAGGATGAATGAGAAATACCTTACATTTTTCATATCCACATGCAGTACTTGAGAATATTAGTATGGCCTTTTTTTCTTAAAGCATGAAAAAAATTTTAACAAGATTATGCGCAATTTTTGATATGATCATATTAATCTTATATTTGTTATCCGAATTAAAAACTATAGTAATACTAAAATGACGCAGGAAGTTGAAGAAAACATGAAAAGTGTTATATTTTGTAGTCACTTTATGGCCATGACAGAACATAATATTAATACTATCATTCTTACAAGACTGAGGTGTGGGTGTGATTAGTATTTCTTGATCATCCTTTTTTACATACTGCAAAATATAGATCAAATTATTTAAAATATATATTGTACTATGTTTGACTTAAAATAATTAGAAAAATAAGTTGCTAAAATTGCTGATTCACATTTTATTACAATGTTTAAATTATCCTTATACAGCTCTGGATGCACATACTAAGTTGCACTATTTATATTTTATAACCATGGATCTAAATTATTGTGTACAACACACGTTACATAAATGTAGACCCGAGTATCATTATCTACATATTGCAGGGAGATAATAAAATAGACATAATTACAAAGCCATTAAGAACTTCTTTGCTGTTGCTGCCTTAGAGATTACGGTGACCGTAGTGACATTATGTTATATTTTCTAACTTTTAAACCATATTTTAAGTGCATTTTCCAGAAGTGGTCCACGTGTCAGTTGCTGTCAAATTTCTTGTAAGAAGATGAGAAATTAATAAAAATTATAATTTTATATTCATATCTTACCTGAAAATTGGTTTGAAATATATTGCAAACTGACCATAAGAAGCTAATTTTTTTTATGGTCATTGCTTGCAGGACAAGCATATGTTTACTACAAACGTGTAAAACGTTTGTAAATATAAATTTCTTGATAATATAAACATATATATTTCTTAATAATCTTTTATTTAATTTGGTGCTATAACCTATTATGCAGGTCATTTCTATATTCTAGTAGTATGCATATTAAATAATGCTATTCCACTTAGTGATTCCTACCACAATCGTATTTAAAATTCATACTCACTGTGTTTCTTGTTAAAAAAATTAGTTTTATAATATTTGAAAATCAAAATCATGAGTTACAGGGGCCTGTAGCATAAAAGTTACTTTTATTAATTGACGGAACATAAAAAAAAAAATCATTGTAAAATAGTGTAAGGAAAATGAGAAAATGTGTATTCGTAGAAAAGTTAAAACTGCATGTTCTGCCATTAGTACTTTAAATAAACTTTTATTTTATTTTCATAAGCTCCTTATCCATAAAATATCATTTTCTATAATATACTTGGGTTGTGTCTATTTTGCTTGTTTCTATAATTTGAAACAACGTTGAAATGGATTATTTTTGGTTTCCTTTTCATACATAAATAGTTTAGTATTATTACTGTAATATTTTCTAATGCGTTTTATCATCGTAGGATGACCGAAAATCGTCAGTGTAAATGCTTGAGTCAATTAAAGGGGCAAACAAAGTGTATATGACGAATGTGTTGTAAATGCTTAAGCGTGTAATTGATTATTATTTTGACGTTTTTAAGAATATCATACATTAAAAGGAGTATGTCACATAAGAAATTTTCCATTATTTCACATGGGTAAAGAAGAATAATTGTACAAACATTAATGCGGTAGAAAAATATTATTACATATTTAAGGAATATAAGAAATGGTAAATAGTATTAATATTCTTACTGTTATCAATAATGTATTAAAGGAAGACAAATAAATGTTATCTATAAACTATACAACATTTATTTTCAGAGACATACTGCTAAATGTTGCTAACACAAAAAAAAATCTCGAATACCAATTTTTATATTAAATATTTTGCGGAGCTGTATATGTACAGTATATACAATCTTGCATATGTATACGATTTAGAAAAGTTTACTGTACAATGTAAGGATATAATTTGTAGGAAAATATTAGCATGTAATATAGTGTTAAAGGTAAAGAATATATGTACATAGAAATTTTTAAAGATTATGGCAAATTAGAAGTATCACATTATCAAGAGAGTAGAAGTATGTGGTCAGCTTACACTTTGTAAATATTTAATATGTAGTACTTCTCAAAAATTAGATGCCCATTACTGGGGAGGTGCAATAGAGGACTGTATGGCAGAGCTGATATTTAATGGTAAATTATGCGGATATGTATACACAGTCAGATATCAGCACACAGTGTATATACCTATTAATGGAGAGAGAGCAAAGTACATACACGATACATGTTAGATATAATTGATTTAAATTTTTTTGCAAGGTTATTCAGGTAATTCATATCACGATGTAATCTTTGGCATGTATCATTCGGGCATCAACAATCGGTATCGATAGTTGCCTGGATCAGACCATATTGTCCTGTAAACATCCAATTTTCATCTTTCTCAAACAAAGTGTCAGCCAGGCCAGGAGCTAATCCAACACAAACATCAGCTTTGACAGTTCGTAAGCTTAATACATTTGTTGGACGGAAATCCCTTAGTGCTTGATTGAACTTTGTACTGTATTCCCAGTTAATATCGCCGACCAATTTTCTATAATTTAAATCACCCTTAAAGATAACCAACTTTGCTTCTGTGAATTTTGCGTATAGTGTCGGATCCTGCGTCTTCATCTGTGCATAGTCATATGGACCAGTCCAGTATAGTTCGTCCTATAAAAAAAAAAAATGTTGCACATTTAATTATCGCTATATCATAAAATGTGATTTTACAATTGAAAACTATATACCTCTATCGTCCAAGTTTTATTGTTTAAATAGTCTTGTGCCAATTGTGCTAATGCTTGCAGATCAGCATTTGATGACTTCTTCATATATTCTATGGTCCAGCGTAAATCCTTTGTGGTTGTGTCGCTAACATACCACGGATAATGTTTTACGTAAAATCTTATTTTCTGTGCTAATTTATTAGTAACTAGGTACGCGGCCAAACATAAATCGGCAAATAGCTCATATCCTGCATTGTCAAACACAATATCCACAATGTCTTCGCCATTTGCTTTTTTCTGGCTTAGCACATTCCACACAAATTCAGAATTATTAACTAATATATCTTTATCTAGCGATGCCAGTAACTCTACTGGATTACCGCTTTGCCTCACATCCGCCCCAGCACTCAGTGATAAGTCACATCTAAAAATAATTAACATTTTATATAAAATACATATAATAATGACTAATATGGAAATATCAAAGTGAGATCTACCTGTTTCCCCAAAGACTCAGTTTTAGAAAAGTAACTAATTCTTCTTTTACTTTGGTCTGAGAGAGACCGTCTGCTGCACGTATAATATTCATAACATACGCACAGAGAATTTGTATACTATTCATAGAATTAATAAATCCTTCTTCTTTCTGTTCTTGGAAAGGATCATAGGTGTTTATGTACTTCCTAAAGAATAAAATATTTTATAACATACGCAAGGTATGCTCGTAGTCTAAACCGAGGACTTACATTATGGCAATTTCTTGTATCAGGGAACGGTACATGTAGCATTCGCAATATAGCCACGTTGTATTGAACCAAGTTGGAGTACCACATTCTTCTTCGGTCTTCTTCTCGAAGTACTTGTTCCATTCAGCCGCATCGTTATCGGTAGCATTTTCCAACACAGGTAAGGGCTTTAAAACTTTATTTGTTACCATCTCATTCTTTAATTTACTTATAAATCCTGTTATATGTTTAATTTCCTCAGTCGCATTCTGTAAACAGATCAGAGTAATGAACTACCGGTTAGGTTCTTAGATTCTTATAATATTTCTCTGATTAGACAAATACTAATGAAACGCGTACAAAACTTACCGGCCCATATTGTTGCACCATATTCTCCTTGTTACGGCTCAGACTGTCTATCACCTTTGTTAAAATCACCGGTAATCTATCCTTGATAGTTACGTAAGCAAAACTCCTTTAACAAAAAGAAATCAGTTATAGGTATCAATGCTACAATAGTTATTGGTAAAATCATCAAATAACTTGCTACTGAAATTCGTCGAATTTTCTTCATTTTTTTCAGACAGGAGGTTAACAGAATGCAGGTTAATTCGAGAATAATACTTACCGTTTATAAATCCCCGACAAAGGTACGCCAAAGGGTGGCCTCGTGTCCTGCAAATCTTGGATATCTATTGAGCTGGACCTTTGTGCCATTATCGTTTCGTTATTACCGCTCGTAACCGCGATCCAAGTGAAATAAGCGAGGATTAGTACGGCATAAACAACGGGGCCTAGAAGGTGAGACGTTCTGAAGGGTGTCATGTTTGCTCGACAACTGCACTTATATAATTCAATCAAGATATTTCCGTTTACCTTGCACTTATTTTCTCCTAATTCTCCAGATAGTGGTATCTCTCATTTTTTTTTCTCCTTTTTGAAGAATTAAGTCAGGCTCTCAACGTACAATCCTGCCATGTATCGCGCGGTGCATATGCAGAATTAAGCACGTGCATGGCGCGTGCGTGTTACGATCACTATGAAGTTTCCATGACTTTCATTCATAAGCACTCGTGACCGCATTCATAACTTTCGAAGCTCGATAGTATTGTCCCTAGATGCTTCTTACGTGCCGCACAGCGCGGGAGATTCGACGCTCCGTAAACGATCGGTGTACGTTTATTGTACTCGCGTTTTCAAATTGCATGGAATATTGAAATAGAACATTGATATGGAATATCGTTAAATAAAATCGAATTATTCAATGCGTGCATTTTACGAGACTACTGCTTAAGCCTATTGTAAAAATAATTAAAAAATCTTTTTACCACGAGATTTCTTCTTATTTTTCTACATCGTAAAGTACATAGAATTACGTGCGTTTGCGCGTTACCATTCGCTAATCAATCCTGCGGATAATCACGTACACGCAAAGCGGTATAGTTATGATTACTGCAAGACGGATTTTACTAGCGCCCACGGTCGATCATTTGCATTTCAAATTCGTGTATAACGGGCCACGAAGTTGCATTAGCGCCAGTTGTCCCTGCAATTTTGCAGGAGTTGGGGACAAGCAATAGAGGTGGCAGAAAAAAGCACGAAGAAGAGGGTTGGATTATTTCGTCGTCGCGCCACCGTTGTGGTTTTTGTTCCGGATCAAAGTAACAAACTAGAACGATAATTCAGCTACAGGTGCTCGAGACTTTATTAAACTTCGTACCGAACGTACTCCCCGAAGAAATGTATTTATGCTTCAGAAACACGATCGTCACATTTTTCCGCCTTCCCATGACAATTATCGATAAATGCTCATCGGTGGAGAAAATGTCCATGCATTGATTCTGCCTTTAAAATCGTCAAGATAATAATTTCGAATCGTTATTTGCCCAGACGTGAACCGTGTAATTCGTGGCACGGTGGAATTACATTTCTATTAAAAAGGGGATGTCCTCGGACCTTTTGGCCGCTCGGCATTTCTGCGAGCCAGCCATTAAATCGCAGGGTAACAATAATTGGCAAGATAATATCGCGGTTGCGCGGTGTATTCCTTCGAATGAAATCTGCACCGATACCTCGTGCCTGCCCCCCACACTCTCCTCCCACCTTTGGGATCTGCGAGCAATGTTGCTAATTACTACATACCAGCGAATGCGGCATAACCCGCGACCCATGAATTCCACTAGGCTGTCCGACGGTGTACAGTCGCGAGAGTCAGTTTTCGTCCGTGTAATCCGTTGAAATTGCGGTTTCCTATGAAGCAGGAACGAACTGATAATACGCTCCCGAATGGAGATCACTGTCGTGTCCGCATTCCTCGTTAAATATAAGAGAAAACTGCGCATCTTTGATCCCTGATAAGCGTTTCCCGATTTTCGATACGCCCTTCCATCGTCTCATCTCCGCGTGTAATGCATTTCCTGAGATACTTTAACCGAACATTACATGTAACTGGAAGAAAAAGTAACTGGACGATAATACGCTTCGTGTATTTAATTGACCATACGAAATTTAAATCGGCTAAAAGCATCGGTTTGTCCACTGATAGGATTAGCTTTCTCGGAGGGGCGTCAGAGCGGACGGAGACACCTAACAAGATCGTGAGTTTTTGGCACGTTGTTGTTTTATCGTTCTTCGCGAAGAAACGTTGCAATTGCATTACAGAGAGTGCAGAATATGTGCGAGGTAACGCGCCGAAAAAGCACAAAGGTCGTGTACCGGTTACTCCTACCGCATTGCGTTTCCATTTCTGGGGCATACTTTTTTTTCGCGGAAAAAAAAGCCAGCACCATATCGTCACGGTTTTACGGGCGTTTCCGCGAAATTGATTAATGTATCGGAGGGTCACGGCTAACATCGCTGCTGGAACATCGTAAATACGCGGAGCACATGGCCGGTAGTCGTCCTCGAAATGAACGACGGAAAACGTCGAGGACAATCGCATTAGAAGGCGGCCGGACGGTCGACCGTCGAGATCTACGGTATTCTGGAGGAATAATCGTATTTCGGTATTATTCAAGCTTCATTAAATTCGTTATCGCTTCTTTCGACCGTTGTTTGCAATTTCTGTCGCCTTGTTTTTCTTTAAAAATCAATCTTACTCAAGCACCTGATATATTGATTATACCGACAAGTGTACCGCTGTCGGAAATATGGTCTTCGCAGTTGTTTGAATTTACTCTTCGTGAAAAATTTCTCAGAGTTTATCGTGTATGCGTTAAGTATGACTTTTGATTTGCCGGAGAAGCGGGATGGTCCTAGAACGGATTACGTATGACCGAATTAAGGGGGACCTAATTCCCGTTAAGAGCAGAAATAATATTTAACGAAGGCATGTTCGCGGCTCCTCGGAGTTGGGCCACTTTTAAACGATGTAATAATTAGTTTAAGGAAGTTCTTTGACGTGTCTCCAGTCGACGTTGCGTCTGGCCGAGGACCACGGCGGAATCTAAGAGAATGTAAATGATAGGAGCTACTAGTTCATTATGCCGCGACGGCCAGGCCGCAAAATTGCTCGCGGAACTTTCGTGAATGGCAGTTAATTATAATTAATTTCACATTGTCTGGCCGAAAACTCGCGTCGATTCTTCCGGCCGCTCGAGGCTTGTTCTCGGAATGTCCACGAACTTCTCCTCGCCACCGGATTAGCATGAATGCCAAATCAGTGGTCGGATTATTGCGGGCAGATAACGTTTTTCAAACTCTTCGCTCTTTTTTCACATCGCAGTTGCATAAATCATTCGTGCCATCGAATAGCTTTTTATCGAACACAAAGTCAGCGTTTCCTAAGGCGCCTGAAGCATTTTCGCCCTTGCTAGTATATTTGTGTAGGGCAAAAATTAGACAAGATGTTCCACGACGTATCGGTGATTTATGATATGTAACGAGGGGCAATAGAAACAACTGCTGGTGGCCGATAACACATAGGAGTGCAAAGCTTGACTCGATCTAATATTCGCTGGCGTCCATAAAGATATCGATGGATCGGCAGGCAAATAAAGGGAATAAAACCAATATTGATTCGGTCCACGCTGCTGATTTATCGTAAGTGCTGGGGCGCCAACTATTTTTAAATCGTTCTCAAAAAAAAGTATCTGTCGACCGATAATGATCCGAAAGTCGAATGTACGTTCCATCGTTTATGGGTTTTCAGAGATTATCGGTTACGAAGCGTATCGAAGCACCGTAAACGATCGATCTCCGCCAATGTAACAGCGCGCTAAACGTCAAGCGTGCTCGTCTTTGAAAAGCTCGACCGAGAAAAGATTTTTCAATCGTCCGCCGTTCGTCGAGTTTACGATCATTTCCGAGGTTTGCCCAAAAGGATTACTCGAATCTCCTTTATCCTAGAATTCCCAAACACGCGGCTCGCCTTAGCTATTCTTAGAACGACTCGCCGGCCGCCGATTCTTTAGAACTTCGGCGTTTGTCTCTCCTTCCCCCTCCACCCTCCGCTCCACCCTCTCTGCCGCCCTGGACTCGCCCTTTTTCTTCCCAACCCGTCGAGATGAACTCTCGAAATTTCCGGAGTTTCCCGTCCGAGGAGAACCAGTTCCGCGCTCCTAATTCCGACGAATTAAACTCGCCTTTCGAGGCGAAGTCCTTCTAATTGCGGATACGACCGCCCCTGGATAACCGCATTGTATCGCGATCTCGCGATGTAACGCCGCGTAACCTGCAGCGCGTTCTGCAAGCGCGAGATCTTTTCGACGTTTAAAAATCGAAGGATACCGCTCGATAATACTTAGAACGAAGGCGCGAACTTGATCGCGGATCCTCGAGTCCTTATCGAGTCATTGGAGGACGTTCGATTCCTGATATAGTAATACAGTGCCAACGGCTTGTATTTATTACCTTTATACGCGCAGAATACTAAAAATCGCGGCCTTGTTTTTCACTCTTCCGAGCGATTTCGTATAGAGGTCAACGGGAAAACCGAGGTAGGTAAGGATTTCCAACGAATCAGGGACAGGGCATAAGTAGACAGGCTATAGGGGTAAGAGACTTGTCGGTTGTTTACAAGGCATAGCGGCAAAGGAGTTGATCAATCGACTCCGTCGAAGTCGAAGCAGGTCGAGAAGAAATGCTTGTTATCGCGAGTATTAAACTCCCCAACTCTTTTCGTTAACGAGCAGTCTTTATCCGATTTGTATGGCGGCTTGGACCCTCGATTTTCTATCGATATCCTTTCGAACGTAGAAATTCCTACCGCTACTATCGGCGATTATAAATACCTATATTATTTATGCAGCGTTCCTACCCGTAATTACATTGGCTCTTGGTCGTATCTTAATCGTAAATTAATCCTATCCGAGAGGCAAGATTCGATCGCCGTTTACTCCCTTCTCTAATTATGTCATTCCAATTATCAGGATAAGATCGTAGTGTCGAGAAATATCGGAACAACGGTCGACGTTGAGGATGTGTCGATCGAAACAGTTTTTCGGGGAGGATAGGAAGCTAAAGGTACGTGCACGATGTTCCTCGATTCCGATCGGCGAAAAAACCATTGCGCCGATTAACAAGATGGACGATGATTTTCCGCTAATTAAACGCTGCGTGCGCTTCTGCGAGGGCTGATATCCGCGCCTGGCGGAAAGATTTAACCGTAATGGAAGGTAAAGGGATATCGCGCAACAGGAATGGGCGCAGTGTGTAGGCCCAGGAGTCGGCTAGGGGTGTGCGAGAGAAGTAATAGGGTAATTGTTATGCTACGGCACGGTAGGCGGAGGATCAGAACCCCGTCTAACCGATAAGACACGATTCTGGCCATACTTAACGAACTTAACTTTCTGGATCGTATAGGCATCTGCTTTTCGAAGGCACCCGGCCTTTGCTTCGATGTCGACCACGGATCAACGGACGTTGTTGCAAAAGATAATCTTTATTAAACAGAAAAAGGGAGAGAGAGAGAGAGAGTTGCACGACTTTTGGGATAACCGAGGGGATGGGCGTCTGACAGGAAAATCTTTTTGAGTTTTCTTTTTTTTGATAAATCTATAAAGCAAATCCCTTCCTAAAGTGTGTATATAAATTTATTTGTGCTTATTCGAGAAATAATTTGAAGATTGTGATAAGGATTTTTGTATATTTTAAACGTCGATATGTGTTTAACGTTTGGAGAGGACAATGAGGTGTTATTCTGACTAACAAATCATTATTTTATGAATTATTTCCGAAATAAGTTATAGTATTGTATTGATGGCCATTGATTGGTATTTTGCAATACATTGGTTTGTGTGATGCTCCGTGAATACTTTTTAGCGATATGAACCAAATCGATTTCAGCGTACATCCGTACTATATTTAAATCTCTTCTTCCTCGGGCTCGTCGCATTCTAATTCATTGGCAGTTGGCATAGCGTCCTTTGTCAGTTCGAGGAATTTATCGTATGGACACAGTTGATCGCAACCTGGAATTGTCATTTCTACCATCTCCGAGGGATAACCTTTGTGGTATAATACCTGTGGAAAAATGATTATACCGTTAATGGATAATCGTTTCCAAAACACTTACGATCGCAGGTTTATAAAGATGTTGAATAGTGTAAATATTCCTCGACAGGCGATATGAAGCAAAGTCAAACGTACTCTGACGAAGTAATTTGGTCCTTTGATCCGTAGTTCCGTTATAACCGCACTACAATAGTCGGGAATCTGGTCATTGTACAATCCAAGTGCGGCCAGGTTTGCTGCCACTGTTATATCGTGTGCGGCAAAGAGGTTTATTTTTAGGCCATTCGCGGTACGGTTAATTACCCCATTCATGTCTCGTACCATTCGGTGCAGCAGCATTCCTTAAAGTTTATATTGGTCTCAAAACGAGATCGACGATTGTTCCGCGCTTAATTTCACGATTTAATAATTTTTCTTTGCCGGGTAGCTTAAACGACACACCTCCGTTGCGTCTGTTTAGCACGTTGTTGTAGCTGTAGGCGCGATACTGAAGCACTGCCGCGTCTCTGAGTTTACTATTTGGGTACAGCTCGTGTGCCCAGTGTGGCAGATCAAGTCCAAGTGAAGATTCCGTGGCAAACGTGTGGTACAGTTTAAACATATCGGTAGTGGTGCTTATGTTTTTTCCCGTCAGTTCCGATAACTTTTCCATGAGATCCTCGTATTCTTTTATCACTGCTTTCATTTCGTTCGATTGCAACGCTTGGTAAGCTTCTTTATACCTAAAGTGATTATTTAAACATGGACCTGATATCGTTTAATGATCAGGCGGAAAATAGTTTTAAATCATCGCTAATAAAATACTTGCAGTGGGCAAACGAGTGGAAGCAAAAGGCCATCCTTTTGAATAGGCTTGTATATAGTGTTTATTGGTTGCCAATATAGAAAAGGATTCCAAATTTGAATAGGCGCTGGAGGATAAAGACCGGCCAACACCAGCCGCAGTGTCATCTTCGATCTGATAATAGCCGTACTTCTCGCTTTGACGGCCTTATGTTCGTACACATCTCCGAGGAAATCACCGTAAATGCGTTTTAGCGTGCAGCCAAAGATGTACGAGTTCAGTTTCCCTCTCTGCGTAACGTCCAAATCTTTAAGTAATTTGCGATAAAACCGTACTCTAAATAACTTCGAGATTCACGGTGTGTCATAAAAGTTTTCAATATTTTCAGAATATGGACAGAATTTTCGGGACAAGGAAAATTTTGTACGAGAAAAATTGCTAAATACATCTTTCTCGGAAAAAAAATATTGTGACGTGACTAATAAACGGTGGACGGTGAATGTTAAATTAGAGGAGTGCGTATCCTCTCCGCGATACGTGAGAGCTCAACATCGATCTTTTTGACGAAGTTAACGCCGACGTTTTCGTCACTTCCTTTAGTCGTGAATATCAAATAAGATATGTGTCGGATACATACATGAAGTATGATATACGTACGCCGCAGATGTGCAAAGAGAATTTCGTTAAATGTGACACGGTTGATCGATGAAACGTGCAAAAATTTCGTGGTAAAGGTCGTGGTACGAACATATCAGACACTTGAAATACCGGTCCAAAACACATTTTGGATTTTTCTCATTTACAAGTTAGGACGTGTTTCTGCGGATTTTTATGCGGTGTCTTTTAATACCGCTAAAATAATAATAATAAAAAATACACAATCGATTAGAAACAGCAGTATTGAGAAATGGGTCTTACGTTAGTCAATTGGTCGATACCATGCGGATAGAAGGTCATGTTTCGATACATGTCATTAGGGTAAGACTCGCCATTCGCCAACGTACGATCGCCGTGTCTAAATACCTACGCCAAAATTCACTCTTTCTTTATTACGTAAACTCGAATATAAACTATGAAAACACGATTCTCAATTTTTTTATAATTTAAAAGTACACTCACCACATTGACGAACACGACTTTAGTTTCTTCATGACCAAAGGTCGAGAACACGTTTAAGATAATTATTCCCACTACGTTAAATATCACAGCTCTAGAATGAATATCGACCATCGTGCAAATCGGATTTGCCATTGCACCATCGAATCGTAACTTAACGATAGTTGTTGAATGACCACTAAAATATAAGAGTAGGATACTTTTGAACGAGGAGAGCGAAACGATATCGCTAAGTCGTTATCGCTTATTTAACAATACTTATTACATACGTATGTGTGACTCAGCGTTAAAAGTGTATTTCGTAATGGGTAAAATGCGTATACCGTTTTTCGATATCAGCCTGAAGCGCGTGGTGGAAGAAACGGAGGAGTAAGGAAAGGAAGAGAACGCGATAGTGCATGCACGGGAGAGTTTTGTGCGAGAGCGCGCAAGAACAAGAATTTTTTTCCCGTTAATCAGAACTCAAGTATCTTATAACTGCACTTAAGAATCGAGCTGAAGCATCATAGAACTCTCTGTCCTACGCACTCTATACCTCGTCGTTCAACGGGTAAATCAAAACGGAAAAATAATCCGTTACTTACGATTGGACAATGATCGCAGCCTCTTGCAAGAAAAAAAAAAACGCGAGCTCGCTTTTCGCTAAATACTCATAGGATTTCGCCGCTGCTTCATTCCACGTTTTTTTTTTCACGTATCATCGACTACGCTCGAGGCTCGAAAAAAAACAGGGGCAAAATAATTTCTCGACAAATTGAAATCGGCACGAGCTCTTCCAGGCTCGAGGTGCCCCTGCTCCCCGCGGTTTAAAGCTGTACCGGGCAAACAAATCGGTCCATTTCCTCTCGCGGATTTACCCGGCGCCGCGACAAGATCAATCGCTTGGCCGGAGCCAGGAGCTCTCAGACCTCTTCGAAACTCTTTTCCCGCCGCTCAAAGCGCGAATCGCTGTTTGATCGTGGACGAAATCGCACGATTATACGGGTATTGCCGACAGGTGCCACCGAGCACGCCGCTACTGCCGCCGTTCGAACCTCCGCTGCGCGCTCCCCAGTGGCGAATCGGGGAGAAGATCCGGAATTTTTTACGTCGAGGAACGTTGGCCGATGCGATACAGCCGCTAACTATACGACGACCTCACCTGGCTCGTTTAAATACGCCCGATACTGACTGGCGTTTATCCACGCTGCGTATATTTTGCAACAGGCCGCGCTTGGACGGCGCTAATTCGGCAACGTAAACCGGATTAGATTAATCGTCCCAGCGTAAACAATTCTGGATAGAAATAAACACAGGTGCCTCGGGTAAAAGATTGGAGCCGGGGAGGCGATTGATCGGTGTGCCACGAATTAAATGCTCTCCGCGTCGTTATCGCCCATTCGTGTCTGGACGAAGGAGCAGAGTTTCGGGCCGGAGGGAATATCGTTTGTTTAGCGTACTTTGGGAAATGTGGATTACGCCTGGCTGTACCGGTTAAGCGTATCGTATCTAATTATTGATCATCAGGATGTTGATTTTTACGGAAAGTACTGTCGCGTTACGATTTTAACGCGTAAGTTTACTTCGTGTAAGGCGCTAAATGAGCTTCGAACAACGAGCTCTATCGGCAATATGTTTTACCATCGAACTCACAAGGAATTAAATTTCTCGTACGAAGGTAAGGAAAATCAAAGAGTGCCCGCGACGCACTGAATCTCGGCCAACGATGTATTTAATGGGTTGGAAAAAATGTTGGCTGAAAAATAAACTTATGTAAACCGATTGGGAAATGTTTCCTTAAGTTTGTCCACTCGAAGAATATGAAAGTTTCCGGTGAATTTGTCGACGAGAGGAGCGTAGAAAGTTCGTCCGACTTTTCTAGGAAATAAAATCTTTAAATAAAATACGCATTATAAGGAGGGGCGGTTTTGCGAGGGGGGTGGGGGCTGAGAACTTATAATAGCTGACAAGCAATTTGTAGTTGGTTTTAAAGTACCTTGTTAAAAGTATTCAACTTTTTCCATCTTCCATATCGCACCCTACGATGTACACGCGTATAACGTGAAAATTTCAGTGGCCGACTCTGCAAAACTGCATCGATCCTTTCTCATTGACCCTCGATCGCGCTTCTTTTTTTTACTACGAACGTTTCAACGCTTTAACACTTACGATAAACTTTTGTGCGGTACAATGCGTACATACCGTATAACATTTTCAATATTTTTTACGAACCGAAGATCTTTTGTATCCTTCGAGTGATTTATTCAAATTCAGTGGTGCCTTTTCTAAAATACGTATTGCATCGATTTATCGATATAACCATAACAATTAATATTATACACATCGTGTTAAAACAAGGGATATTGGGTTAATATCCGGTAGGAGGATCTTCGACGATATCGCATGCTAGTTCGATACCTATAGGAATCACCGGGGTCGTCAGAACGACAAATTGCTCAAAGGGACATAGCGTTTCACATCCTGGAATTGTAAGCTCTTCGATCGTTGCTGGAATTCCCAAGTAACGCACCACCTGTACGATTTAATACGCGCTTAAATTTATATCGACAGAGCATCGTATAGCATATATAATTTACACGCGCGATGTATTTCATTCAAATCGACAAACGTAGTAATTTTATAAGGCAGAATGAATTGTGCGTACCTTGACGAAATAATTATCATCCTTCGAATACAATTCGAGTATCGCGGCACTACCGAATTCAGGTACGTCATCGCTGTCTATGCCAAGTGTGTTCAGCAAGGAGAAGACCGTTACGTCATGACCGCTATACAGATTGATTTTTTTTTTTGCCAGCGTTTGAGTGGCCATCGACGTCCTCATATCCATGATCATCCTATGTAAGAGTATGCCTGAAATCCATGCGCGTGCATCTTAGCGGATAAAATATTCCCAGGACCGAGGCCTTTTTTTTCTAAGCGATCGTGACTTAACCAGTCGTCGTGCGGCTTCGAGGAAAACGTTTTGTCGACGCGTTAACGAGTGCTCGTAATTTCTTTGAAAACACGTCAACGATCGCCATGACGGATTACTATTTCGCGGCGTCAAACCGTTGAGAAATGCGAAGATAATAAAGACAGTGCGGTAAAATTCAAATAAACAAATATTATCGTGTATAAAATACTGGCTTAACGCGAGTGAATTGAAGTTTCAAAGCGCCACCGCGTTGGAGAGCGAAATCGTACGATCGCCTACCTCGGGTTACATGCCATGCTGCGAGGTATCTCGTGAACAATCTCATATCTTGCTAATCGTATATAAAAAATTGCCGCGACATTGATGATAAAAATAATTAAGAATCTCACCGCCGTTGCGTCTTTTCAACATAGTATTGTAGTTGAAGAGTTTATACTGAAAGACGGCTGCGTCTTTCAATTGGCCTCCTGGGAAGTATGTGGATACCCAACTCGGCAATGTCAGTCCCATCTTCGATTGAGTTAAGAAGGTATGATAAAGAATAAACAGGTCCAGGAAGTTGGTTATGTTCTTCCCAGTAAGGAAAGAAACGTTTTCCTTCAACTCATCGTATTCCGAAAATTTGGTTAAAATCTCCTCTGACGCTTCAACGCGGCGATACTCGTTGAGATATCTAAAAAAATTCTTACATATTTATACGATTGTACGAATTTAGCACGCAGCCTCATACAGCTATGTCGCGGCAAGTAGCGACAGTTCTATTGCGAGATAATGTACCAGAACTGTACATCATTTAAGGATTATTAGGTCCATGTGCTTTTTCGCGGATAGTAAATAATGGATGTGGAAATGGACTTACTTAGGGCATATGAAAGGCATTAACAACCCGTCCTTCAAAAACGGCATGTATGTGTATACGGCTGGCTGCCAGTTAAGCGTACTATTCCATCGCTGGTCCTCGACAGGGGGATAAAGTGCGGCCAAAACCAGTGCCAATGACATTTTCGTTCTATCAGAATCCGTACTGCGCCCGTAAACTTCATGGGGGTAGTAGATTTCTCCCAAAAATTGATCGTATCTCTGCCTCAATACCTGACCTAATTCGTAGGATCTTCTTTTACCTTGCTACGCGAGAATTACGTTCGTCATTAGCCACTATAGTAAGCGTTTACAAGTACAAATTCGCAATATTTGTTCATTCCACATGCATTTCTAATCCATCCATCGAATCAAGTTCAGTCGACAAAGGGTTTTCAGTCTTAAAAAAAACGAATGACGCATCCTTGATGTGAACTTTGAGAACCGCCATTCTGGCCATTAATTTTTATCGATTAAAACCGCAGCAATCGTGAACCCGATAACAAATTTTACCACGTTGAATTGGAAGCCCCTCAGCCATAAAGGCCAAAACATTATCGCGCTTCAACCGTTCCTTCGGGAAGGAAGGCGAAGTGTTACCGGGCATGCGCTTTATCCTGAATTAAACGACGATTCGTCTTACGTTGGTCAATGCCGCTGGTCCATACGGATAAAACTGGTCTTGTCGATACGGATCCGTGGCGTACGTCTCATCCTTGGCGTTATTCGGTGTACGATCGCCGTGCCTGAATACCTACGACACCGTGCAACGACAAACGTTTTCTTTAATTCGACTTTTGGACCGACAACTTTATCACCGACCATTCGAACATTCAACTCACCACGTTCACCTGCTCCAGTTTCAAATCATCGGCTAATACGTACACGATGCTCCAAACGATGAACAAAAAGAATTTCGCGAAATGTTTAAACCCAGTAGGCGACGCCATTTTCGGTGGTAGACAAAATGATTCGTGCTCGGAGGTGTTAGTAATAATTTCTTTGGATATCCCGTCACCTGTACCAGACACGACCAATTTTAATCGTTTAACAATTACGAAAGTTCCATCGTAGTTAGTCCACGTTGCATTGTATCGAATCGAAGTAGTACGGTACTTTCACACGGCAATTGCGATGCTTCCACAAGGCGTAGTAGAAGAAAACGAGGGTGTAGCATCGAAACGACTTCGGTTTCTAATTAAACTAACAGCCGTTGGACTATCCGAATGGGGAATATCTTTGGGGTGTATTCTTCGAGTGGGTCGAAAGATACAGCGTTAGGGCGTGTACGTAGGGCGCCACTTCTTAAGGAGGCTCGAGTAAAAATGCAAATCCATTTCTACGTCCGTCAGTTTACTTAGCTCGGTCACGAGTAATTGGCCACCGTCCACAGCCCACGGGAGTGTTTCCTACGGGAGACGCAATTTTAGGAGTTTAATCTCGACGAAGTGTTTCCTTCCTCCGCTTCTTTTCGAGCTTCGTTTGCCGCGATGACGGTAATCGGTATACGAGGCCTCAAAAGAATATATTTGAGCGTAAACGCGCGGATTTTTTTTGCAAGGTCATATCTCCGGCCTGCGTCCTTAAAATATGTAGTTACACAAGAAATGTCGTTTTAAGAAGCTCGACCCCGTTTGCTCGCCGTTAACTTTGATATCCAACCCAGTGGAAGATTCATATTCTGCTTTTTATTCTTTGAAAGATCTCGTCAATATATCGCAATGGTGTAATTTTTTTCCCCACAGAATCGAGGAAAAACTGTGGTTTTAAACCAGTGAATTACAGGAATGGAAAAAGAGTTCCCGAGCCATCGAATATTTTAAACCGCGATGGGGCAATCCTTTATTTTTCATCATAACAACGTAGCTGACCCGGTGCGAGGTCCCTCATTCGTCCTTTCCCCTCCAGCTTTTCACCGCGTTTCTACTTTTATTCCACAAATTCGCTATCCGCGAATCACATCCGTGGCAATGGCCCTAAATAAAGCGTACGCCGTCCTCGGTGCTCTCATCTGAAATCCACGTTTGAACCTAAAGCTGGACGTCCAGCGGGGCCAAAAAAGTCCTCTCCCCTAATTAACCAGCGCGTTAACCAAGAGAGCTTCGTTTCATTCGCGAATTTTTGTATACAGCGGCGAACACTGTGATTTTGAGCTTTGGCCGAGGGTGCGTTTTTGAGGTGGATCGAGCGCAACGTTGCGGGCCACTGGCGAGCTTTTCCGTTTCGAAACCAGTCCCGGGGCCGAGAAGTCCATTTTTTCCATTTGGCTAGGCGCTCCGGGACATACGTATCGTTGATTGATTATTAAACGCGCGATACCCCCGCGCCGCCGTTTCGTCCGCTTTTATTTTTTAGCCGGAAGAAATCGGGGGCGAAAAAAGATCGTGCGAGCCGCGGAAAACGGATGTGCCACGATGAGAGTGGTTTTTTGCTAGCCCTCTTTCACCTCTCTCTCTCTCTTTTCCCCTCTCATTCCCGCTATCCACATCTCTGTGGATTTCCCTCTCGACATCTCGCTCTTGTTGGAGAAACGTTACATTGTACCACGCGTGTTTATCTATTCAATATCTCGCCCGGAGGGTTAACGCTCGCTTTCCCCTCTTTTTCGTCCAGCCAGGTGCCGTTGTCGCGCAAAGTGGCGACGAGTATTTCTCGTCTATTTTGTCACGATCATTTATTTACGCTCCTTCTATTTGCCGCCCCCCCCGTTTATTTGTCGCGTATGTATCGCGGTTCGGGTACATCTACGTTCGACGAAGCGTCCGGTGATTTTGTAAACCGTGAGTTTGCCCATGGGTTTCCCGACGGTTGCAAGATAAGCAAATCCCACTGCGGTGTCCTGATTTTTCGATCTCTAGGAAATTCGCGGTAGACGATATTTTGGCCTACAGTGTAGCTCTTCGAATTACCCGCTTATCGTAAAGATCGATAAGTAGGAAATTCGTCGTAAAGCTTACGAAAAAAAATATCGCAAAGAATTGCCGTTATCCTCATTTACGAGTGGCCCACGGAAATTTTTGTGGTCGGTCGCTGCGACTCGCGATGCGATTCGACGGCCCGCATCCTTGATTCGCATCTCAGCCTGCTTGCTCGTGCTCTCGAAATGTTACTTCATGGGGACGATACCGAGCGGCAGGGACGGTAAGAAGTTAGGCGGTCGCAGGTGGCGAGGTGGATCGAGGGGAATTAATTAAAATGGAATCCGCGGTGGATCGCGGGTGTGTGCGACGTGCGTAAAGCGGCGCGTCCCGGCCGAATGGGAGTGCGATTACAATTCCAGAATGCCAAACGGCTCGAAAGCCCGTGATATCCGCGCGGGGGTCAACTGCCAGTCTGGCCCGGTTACCGTTCTCCACCTATCCGACGCTCCTGCCCTCTCCAATCGCCTGCTCGCCACCGCTCTGGAATTCGAATTGTAATTTCTAACCGCGCGTCTCCGTACGGGCCATTACCTTGCGGTTCGAAATTCGTAAACGGATTGCGGATTCCCGGAGTTGCCGCTAAGAACCCTACGCGAGTGGATCTGGTAAGGTGCCTCGACTCTTCGCCAGTCCGGGGCGAATTCGTGGTACAAAGAAGTGGCGGACTAGAATTTTCGAAGAACCTCCCTGTGCGCGTCAAAGGATACACCGTGCTACGTGGACTTTGCTACGAGTGTCTTAATAAAAAAACCCCAAGAGTAAAGTATCGTTCTTTTATGTAAGGAGAGGAAAAGACGCGTCGTGCGCGCCGATTTCGCGAGGCGACAAACTTGGCGCGACGCGTGTGCGCGCGTGGCTGTGTGCACCTGTGCGCATTGCTTTCGATTTGCGCCGGGATCGACTTTTTTGGCGAAGAATAAAGATCGAGCGAGTGCGCGCAAATCGATCGATGACTCGACGGGTGAATCACTGCGCCTAGAAGTGACGTGTAAATTATTCGTTTAAGTATACGCTAATGGCTATCCTGTAGCTTTTTTCGCTCGCCTCGCATTGTTTTCCTCGCGCATCTCCAATCTACCCTGCGTTACCAGTGTTACCGGTAGGAAAGGTTGCTGGACGTGGATCGATCGGAAAATCCGTCGCGGTTTCTCCTGGAACGACTCACCTTCCGGAATCTGTTTCTGCTGGTAGGCTAAAGAAGCACTTTGGCGGATTACACTTGAAGGTAACTTGCTGTAGGCAAACTTCGGCAAACTGACGGGCTATGCACTTATCCATCGGGTTTTCTTTATACCGCGAGAAAGAGCGGGCGTAGGCGCGTGCACGCGTCGCCTGTATTTTTCCTCGTAAATCTTTTTACGAGCCTGCACCTTGACTGCCTCGTAAAACGCCGTGCTTTTCGCGTGGATACCTATCTCTGGACTAATCGAGCCTTTGCCCCTTTTATGCGCTTTGGATAAATGTAAATATATTCCTGCGGAACATTGCCCGACGATTTTCCTCGAGCAAATCTGTCCTTACCACTTTAAACACCGCCCTGGCTAATTACCATTCACCATTGGCCGTATATCGTCCGCTTTTATAAGGGAACGTGCGTATTGGAGTTGGTAGGAATATATATTGTTTCGCGTTGTTCGTCAAAAATGAATCAAAATTTTAACTCGATCGGTGTATCGATAGCGATTTCATCTTTAAGTATCTTTGGAGGGCGAAAAATTCCTCGAGGCCATCGTCAGCTGGCCACGATCCTGCGAGCCGAAGTCCAAATAAGAACCGCGAGGCGCTCGTCCGCTCGCAGAATCCGGCCGTCGGCTTGAGTTTGCAGCACGTTTGGCCAAAGCGGCGAATAACTTCTTCGAGTAAACCAACTACGCCGGGAACGCTAACTTCTTCCCTCATCAAATCCCATGCCCATCGTCCCTTCGAACTTTCGTCCATCTCCGCGAAAGAGATTTTCGTCCCCTTTACCACAATCGAGATAACGAATCCCCCGGTGAGGCTGGCCGCGATTATATCGATCGTTTCATCGGCACGTACGTGACGTTCCTCAACTTCGTATCCTTTCCTTCCATTTCGACCCCCCTCCTTCCCTTTTTTATTGGCCAGCCACGGCTGGCCGTTGCGCGAGATTGAATACATGTGCGATTAAGAACGTGTTTCCGGCGTACGCGCGATAATTGCCAAGATAAATTCTTTAGGCTTAACTTTTTCCTCCATCCCCTCGCCCCTTCGTCCCACCCTGCGGGATCTTGTTATCGTTGGGGAAAGGGTGCCATGCTAACGGGTTCGCCCTTACGCGTGCCAAGCTCGTTGCGTATCCTTGCATGTTTTTTTTCCACTTCGATTCGCGACGGTACGTTTCGAGAGCGTCGTTATATTATCGATTATACCGTGCGCCTCTAAATTTTTCTTTTAGCAGTACTTTATTATTGTGTCGGCTACCCAAAATCCGGCTTTGGCTTAGCTCCGATTCGCGATCGCGATGTGGCACGAGCCGCGGCAAAGTTCCAAGCGGTTAGGAAGCAGCACGCGTTTCCGACGTTTAAAGCTCGTGGAAAAGGAAAATCCGAGGTTACCGTGGGCCCTGGAATTTATCCGTCGTACGTAGGTTACAACGTAGTTTTCGTAAGAACCAGACGGAGGGCCTAATAACGCGGATAACCGGCGTAACGGTTACTTTCCAGACAGTCTCTCGAGAACCGTGGAGCGGAGAATCGGGCCAGGAAAGTGAAAGAGGGAGAGAGAGGGGGGGGGGGAGGGGAGAGAAAGAGAGAGAGAAAGAGAGGGAGCAAGGGGTTGGAAGGGGGCGGGAGGAACTCGCGGAGGTTCGAATGAATGGTCGAGGGAGAGAACCGGCGGGATAGCCGCGAGCCATGGAGCGTATTATGAAGTAAAGTAAAGGGGACCAAGTGCCGGTACGAACCTAGTCGAGGGTGAATTTAATTCATAATCCGCCACAATGCCTACTTGCCGGCAGCTCGTGCTCATCAAGGTTTCACGAGGCCTTTTTCTTCGACCATTGCGGGCCCGCCTCTCGAGAATTCTGTAAAACAACCGTGCACCCGCAATACGGCGGGCTGAATACGCGAGCTGCAACTACCGGGGACGGGGTTGGCCCATTTGAGGGTAAACAAGTGCCGGTCGCTAATATTAACGAGGATCATTTCGTTTAACTCGACTCTCGCCGTTCGTCCTTTAGCCAGTACTCCCTTCTTCGGAACTCTGCAACTCGACTTCCGAAGAAATCTCCTCGAACGCGAGTGCGTTTTCAAGGGCACGCGCTGCGCTAGAAAGAAGTCCAGGATATGACTACGAGAAAGGACGATTTGGAATACTCGAGTATTTACAGGACGAACGACGGATTTTGATTCCGCAGATTTTTTCCATTTTTATTAACGTCCGTCGTTCGAAATTTTCATGATAATTCTTCGTGAGCCTTCGGCAAGGTCATGCCTATCGGTTGCGCGGTATGTAGAAGCGGCGATCGCAGAGTAGCACGATTTCGCCGTGAAAGGGTTATCAAGCAGGAAGTATGATCGTCGGTGGAAGTAACATTCGTTTCCGGGAGCGGAATCGGGTCTATGAATATTTTTTACGAGACGCATAACTGTTTCTTTTTTGTAGCTTAGATTTATTAGCACGATTTTGGAGTTCCACGAGCGAGGTCACGGCTGAGGTTCGATCTTAGAGGGGGTCTTAAATTTGCGTACGGCTCGTAAACGAATGCCTCGGAGGCACGAAGCCGATTTTATGGATTGTAACGCACCGCTTCTCGCGCACCTCCCCATTCCCGGCGTTTCTTATTCTCTTTCGTTAACCCACTTTACCGTCGTCGTGAAGCGAAGCTTTAGAAAATAAAAGTCCGCGTCGTGGAGGGACAAAGGCGATGGTAGATCGCAATAGCCCTTCGAATCCAAATAAATCCTATTCCCGCATACGCTTCGATCGGGTGGATCGATTAAAGAATAATGTACATGCATAAAAACGATCGCGATGTACGAAGGAAATAAACGATCGTACACGCTTTATTACCAACATACCGTTAAGCTTAATATCTCTATCCGCAACACCGATCCATTCGCGTTCCAATTCAAGAACAGGAATTTCAGGAAGGAAATAAAAAGGGAGATCGATCGGAGTTTTAATTCGAAGAACAAAGGGATATTAAAGTCAACGATGACGCTCCTCTATGGTTCGCGCACTTGCAGGCGACGGAACCAACCTGCGGACGCGAAAGCGGCGCTCGGAAAAATCAATGGAAATTGGCGCGATCCTTGGAAAACGATTACGCGGAGAACGGTCTGCCGTAATTAAATTAATTCGTTCTTTCATTTCGATGAATCGCCGTTGAAATGACAGGTGTAATCAAGACCCGGTACATGGCTGGCCGACTTTTCATTAGCGGCGAACTGAAGGTTCGGCGATTCCGCACAATGTGAAAAAGCAGATAATCGGCGAGCTTCGGCACAATGGCCACGGGGGATCATCTTCTCCTGATTCGTATTGTCTTCCTTGCGGAAACCATTCGAGGGGAGCGCGCCCGAATGAATTCTACTTGAAAAATATAATCATTTCCATTGGCAGTTTCATGGGCCGTTTTGTGGGAGTTACCAAGGACGTTCAAATTCGCCACTCGCGTCCCGTCCTCGGTGACGCCACCCTAAGCGCACGTTCTCGTACTTCTCGAAGAAAAAAGGAGGCGACTACCTCGATGAAGGAACTTCGGTTAAGACTGTGGCAACGGACGCGTTACTTTTGTCGGAACAACCGTTGGCGGAAGGGTACAAGAAGAATACGCAAGTTCGTTACTCGACATTGTATTTTTAGCGGATATATTACGGGGAGCAGAATTTCTTGAGTAGTTGTTTCAAGAAATTTCGCGGAGGCTACTGACGTTAGGTTTAACTTGGTGAACGTGGTGCGCGTAGAAACGGTTTCTGAGTTTCAGCGATGAATGGAAACGATAGAGCCTCGCTGGCTCGCGGCCGCTTCCAACGGGGGTTGGAAACTTGCTGGGTTAAATTGCAATGTAACCGACGACGGCGGATTGTTTAATTGTAAATGTACGGGCATACTAGGTTCTGTGACTTCCAACGACCGCGGCCGGCTCGTATTATTTTTTAATTTTATCACATACATGATATCGCGCTCGTCGACAGTGCAGAAATATGAGCGCGGTGGCGATGGCTTTAAAACTTTATCCGGCGATATTCAATATGACGGCACGTGGTATAATTGCAGCGTCACGATGCCTTCTTTTGCGCTGTATTCCTCCTCGAAATAATCCACATGTCACACGAGTTTACAGCTTGATTTTTTTTTAATACGTGCCTCGAATAGAATATAGGAAAATCTTGTAAAATTCATTCGTTTCGACGTCGTGACGTCAAAGAGGTTCTAAAGCAGTAGCGCGACGTTTAAATATAAAAACCACTTTTTAGACCAATATTGTCTTTTAAATTTATCCGAGATTATAAGCTTCGTATGAAACGGCAAACATCGAGTACATTTACAACTCGCAGGGTACCTCATTAGGATCATTATTATATCGTAGGAAGTTTTAATACATTTTCGGGACAATCTCAGGAGCTTATATAGCTGTCACTCGGTCGTAATTAACCGAAACAATTTCCAAGCCGACTTGGACCTAAGCAAGATTAATCCTTCGGTTAGTATGCAACGGGTGACTTTGTCCCTACGACATTACCGATAATAACCGACAAAATATTATGTAAAGGTCGATATCGCTGTGCCAAACGTATATCCCCTGTTGAACTTTCCGTGAACCCATCTCAGCCGTACAAACACAAAGCTCGCGCCTCTAATCCGCCGATCGTAGATAAAGACCGACTTCCAGGATCTATCCGAGGGCTTATCGGTGCCCAGGTTGTTTAAACCGAACGTAGCACTCGCTTTTTCTCGCCTACGTTTCCATCGCGAAATCTGATCGAGTCGCAACGTCTTTGTCATGTACGAAACCTCATCCATCGGAGACAGTTGTATACGAGATGTAAACGGATCTTGTCGTTCCCACGTTATCGACTTTCCTAAACTCTCTTAAATTTCGAACGAATATCTGTTTCTATAGAGCGACTACTTCGACTATTAGAGGCGTATATTATCCAAGCGATCTCATGTTCTGCACCATAAAGATACAGATGTACTATCATTTTATATTACATCGATCATATTTTCATTATACGTACGTACATCCTCCGTTGGATCCTATGCAAACGATCGATTTTAGCCTCCAGCGCCGCTCGCCGATCCGTACATGGAAGGGAAGGCCAATGTTGTACGGTTACGCATAACGAGCTGGATATTTTAATCGAATTTTCCGCATTAAAAATGTTCATTCGTTTTATTCTCCATCCAGGTTGGGGGATTTTAATAACTCGAAATACCGGGCGTACGCCGCGGAAAATTGCACATCCGAATTCGTCGGACGGGACGAGGCGAGGATACGAAATGTCAGGGGAATCAGCCAGGGCGGACGCATCGTACATATAGTATCGGACGTGCAGGCCGTTCATCCGTTTGAACACGCATTCCTGTACCTGTTACCGGTGTTCGTAAGATCGGGGTTAACGGGCCATGGTAATAACTTGTAACGAGCTTATATCCAAGCGTCGCGTCGAGTTTTACGCATCGCTCGCTGCAAGCTCCGCCCGTATTACAGCGTGTCAAATGGTTTCGACCGACTACCGAATTTTACGTTGCACCGAAATGCGGCAAATGCACGCCTCGCGCGTCTGCCTGCGAAATGGCCACGCTCGTATATCGGCATTAGAGCTTCGCATCGGCATCGCTTTAATAAATCACGCTACGCGTTCGTATAATCCGACGAGTTTTTCCATACGCTTCGGCGAGACCGCGGGAAAAAGGATTTCGCTCGGTTCGAAGAAATATTGACTTTTGTCCTTGACCGCGAGCGAAAGAGAAGGCGAGGAAGAAGCGAGGAGAATAGGCGGAACGTGATATTGTCGTAATTGGGTGAAATTGGAAGTACTTACCAGGAAGCCTTGTACGAGTCGACGCGAGGATATTCAATAAGAAGAAACACGGAGATACCCTTTTTTTTTTCAGAGCTACCTTGCCCTCATTTTATTACATATGTCGAGTGTATCCATAAGAATCTCTCTCGTCTGGTTTTTTTTTTGTGTAAATAACAACATTCAACTCAACGGCGCAAAGCATAATAATATTATAATAATATATCATGTAACATACAATATATATATTTATATATATATTTATGATATATCATTACTCAATAGTCCCTCTTAATTCGTTTATTTATATTTATATATTTATATATTTATATTCATATTTATATTCTGTCGTTATGTATACATATATACCTTCGCGTTTAATTCGTTTATCCCTTACGCGCTTATCCACTAGACGGCCAGTCACGTCGATTCGTTTTATTACTCTAATGTCGATACATCACCCCCTCCTAAGATTCGCCCTCGAGCTGCACCCTCGCACCTTTACAGTCGCCGTAAAAAATTGAACCCAGGGTAAACCAAGGGGACGCGGCATCTAATGGACGCTTAGAAATTAATCTTACACTCTATCCCAACGTACCGTGTATACTTATTTATCTATTTACTCGTATTTACAGGATCCGCCGGCGACGTTGCGCGACACGTACCTCTCGTTTCGACGAACGCCCAAACTCGGGCCTCTTCGATGCGATATCGATAACGCTCGAGGAGGATAATCCAACGTTTGCACGATGGAACAAATCGCCACCCTGAGCCTCTTCGAGGGTCGAGGATTCTGGTGGCGAGAGATATCGAAGGTAGGTCGATGCCAAAATGTTTCTGTATATTTAAGCATGGACAGGGTGCAGACTTTCTTCGGCAAGTAATTCTGGACTTTCCCGACCTTCGGATAATGACCGCTAGTGCCAGTTTCGTAATGGTGTCAATATCGCAGAAATAATGCCGCAAGTTTGGGCAGCTCGTGGAAACCACGCGGTACGTGCATACTCGGTACAAGTATTAGGTTGATGCAACGAGTGCGTCACGCGAGTCTCGAGATCGGGTGCAGCTTTGTAATCGAGGCATCGCGTCAGTGCACCAAGGACAAACGGAGCCTCGTTTCAACGAGAGGGTGGGAGACACGTTTAGTACTTGGAGACTTTTCGTATTGCACCTTTAATGGTTCTCTTTCCGTTGCGTTGGTAGTGCATGGATTTTTGGCGCGATGTGTAGGAACGATGTCTATCGCTGACCGATGTATCGATGCCGCAGCTGCAAAGCGACACTCGAACTCGAAACAAATCGAGAAACTCGGAAGCGTGTATACCCCTCAGGCCGGTACTCGAGTATTGCGATTCTGGCAGCGCCTTCGTTCTCCGGCGGTACAAATAGCTCGATATTTGGGGTACACTAACGCTCCGAATAAGGAGCATGCGTGAAAAAAAAAAAAAAGAAAAACACCCTGGCCTCGCTGCTCCCCCACGAGTAAACTACGCTAATTATGGAACGAGCCCTGGAAATTGTATAATTGGAAGCGGAGAGAAAAGTAGATATCGCACGTGCATTCGGCTAGACGCATACGCCGTGTCGGTCGTTCGTAGCGTGTGTTTTCGGTCCGGAAAGCGACGACAAAACGTGTTAGATAAACGGCGAAAAATATCGCGAAAAACCGTATAATTTTTTCTCATCGTGAAAGAATTTCCTCCTGCAATATAATAAATTCAAGTTTATTCGACGACGCTTATTTTATCCGACGATATCGATTTGTTAAAGCTAGAGGTTGAGGGACGGTTATATTATTATTACTGCGATAAAGATATTTGAGCACGCGTTTTTGACGTAACGCGCGTAGAACATTGGGGCGCGTTCCAGTAACAGCGTAATTCGGTGGCTTTAGCTGGCGCCCACACACACGCGCGCACGCACGCACGCACACACACACGCACACACACTATGTGAGCTCTAGTAATTATTTGTTGCGATTCCTCGATTGGGGGTCGATATTAATATGTCAACCAAATACTCTTACCGTACTCTTCGGTGCATCGAGACTTTCACGGGAGTCTTTTAAAACCAACGATCTTCTTTGGAGAACATTCAGCAGCGGTATCTTCGTATAAAATATAACGTCAAACACGTTACCTCGTTTTTCGTATGATCCATATAGAATAAAAGATTTCTCGGATGAAAGTCGCGAAGATTAAAAAAATTTCTCAAGACCATCGCGCCTTAATATTTCGGTCGCGTATCTCGACAAACTTCTTCGATTCTTACCACAATATCTTCGTATATTTCGTTAGTCTTTCCTACCAGCTATGATCCAAGGATCGTCAGAACTAGGCGGCACGATCGAGGACGGATATCCTCGCGAAATACTTTCACACCCCTTCGTACAGCTTTCACGCCGGTTAACGGATTTTCGAGGTATAATCGTCGTAGAAAACGGTCTTAATTTCCAACGACCGCCTCTCCTTCCTCCGTTCGTCCATCCGAGAGCCGGTGCATCGCGCCTCCCCCCCAACCCACCCCCTCTCCTTGCCCTTTGAAATCTCCTCGCGGTGCTTTGTAATTTCAGACGTCCCTTTTGCCGGCAGAAAACTGCTTCCGTGCCGATGATACAATTAAAGATCTCGCCGGGGTAAGTCCGCGTAATCCTTAAGCCGTTCGCCACCCTCCCCCCTTCTTTAATCCATCATGGGCATTAACCCCTTTTGCGCCCAGCGCCGGTGCTCCCGAACCTGTTGCTTTAAACAAGATGTACGCTGAATAATGGATATTCCTAAGTAGTTCGAAGTCCGCTTAAACCGGCGGCCCGCCAGCGTGTTTGCGCATTCACGGATAAATTCCAAGGTACGGCTAATTAACGCATGAATAAATTAGCCGTGTAACGCACTAATGGGCCGGCAAGGGGGAACGAGGGGCTGAACTTCGCATTCCCTGTCGAGGAAGCTCCGACATTTATCATCGCGAGGAGAGCTCCGCGGGATCCAGGGTCCTACGATCGTCCCCTGAAACGAAGCTAACAAGATCTGTACGAGGTTTCCTTCTTTTTTTTTTTTCTTCTTTTCTTAAGGAATGTGCAGCAATTGGACGAATCGGTGGTCCTCGTTGAGCATAAATAACGTCTGTGCTCAAGGAAGACCATTGACTCGTCGAAGAAATGAAGGTCTCCCTTTTTTTTTTTCTTCACTCGCGCCATCGATGCACCGAGTGGCGATTACTGTTCTTAATTACATCACGATCGACGAACTATTTGGCTTAACACTCTATCGTCGCGAGTAATTTGCACGGAGATACGTTATGCGTTTCTCGTTGTCGCGTTTGGGTGTTGTCTTTCGTAAGTCTTTCGTAAGCTCGTGCTCGATTTCGTAGGTTTGTACGGTGCAACATGGCGAAAAATATATCCTGGCTGATCGGCGTAAAAAACCTCTGCGTAACACTCCGATAAAGTGTTAAGTTGCTCTACCTTCTCTATTTCAAAGCCATCCATCCGCCCCGTGCCCGTAGCCGCATTTCTCGTAATCTTTTTGTACCTTCGTCTTCCTCGAGTCGCTTCGTGGAACCTTTGCCGGCCGCTTCTTTGGCCCCTCGGTGCGGGATCGCGAAACGAAACAGAGTAAACGCGAAGGAGCACCAAAGCGTGGTTGAAGGATTTTTCTCTCCTCGCTGTTCCCACGATTACGACTATTTAAAGAGGATTGAAATTTACGAGAAAGACGCTTATAACGACAATGGATTATTCATCGTGATAAAGTGCAGAACGTTTTCGCTTTAAAAGCGTCGCGCAAAAAAACGTTCTGGATTTGAATTTCCGTAGAATGGAAAACAGTAGCTTGGTTTTCGAATTTTGCTTTATCCGAGTATGTAATTTTAATTACGACTGGCCGTTGGACGACGCATAACTCGGCGCATTACGTCAAAATTAATCTTTATGAAACGCGTCAGTCTCTCTCTCTTTCCCGCGCCTGAAAATGCGGGCGACGCGGTGCTAAATAACGCGACAAAGAGCGCGGGGGATGGATAAAAGAGGAGGGGGGAGAGAGGAACCGGGCGTATGCAGTCGCCTGAGCTTTATTTTACACGAGTGCCCGCCGAGGACTCTCTTGGGGCGAAACAAAAAGCGGGAGCTGCGGCTCTTTTCCGTCTGTTATTAGCACCCACCTCGAGCGAGCAGTAGCGAAAGGAACTGTACTCTACGGTTACATAATTTCTTATCCGGTTGCCGAAGAACCTTTGACCGTTTTTAAAAGAACAAATCGCTCCTCGGTTTCCCCCACAAAGTTTCAAGAAAAGCGCGCTCCTCTTGGACTCCTCGATCGAAAATTCTCGAATGATCATCAACGCGCCCTTTGTCGATGCGGCATATCTTTACGCGTGCTTGCAAACTCCTCGATAATGTTCCTTAGGGTTCGTAGTTTATTCTCGTGCAAGAAAAAAAAAAAAAGGGCGAGAAGAAAAGGGTCGATCGATCGAGCGCAGAAGCGAAAAGCTACGTCGGAAGAATTCCAGAGGGACGAGCCGAGGAGCGAGGAGAGAAATAACGGGCGGAGCCTCAGACGGACCCTCGAAAGGGAAAAATTCCAGACGAGCAAGCAGCGGTTAAACAAAAGGAAGAGCCCGGTAACGAGAGAACTCCGGAGTGGAACTTCCGGAGCGACGTAAGGCCAAGGCGAAGACCCTCGCAAATAATAATATTCCGCTCCTCAATATTCCGCTACTCCTGCCGTCTTCTATCCCCAATTTTTCTTTTCCCCTTTCGCTCTCTCTCCCCCCCCCCCCTCTCCGCCTCTCTCTCTCCCCCTTCCGCAGGTCCTCCACGCGCGAGCGGTTCTCTATGCCGAATCTGACGTTTTAATCTCAAGTATCCAGATGGGATCCGCGATTTGGTATATAAGAAGGGGGCGGAAGGACACTTCGTAGACGGGATAAAAAGAGCACCGGGGACGACGGCGGAGGCGGGCCATTGTCTGAGAAAAAAGAAGCGGCGGAATCGATGGTGAAGATAATTTGTGCCCGCACTGCGACTTTTCGAGCGCTCTCCCCGCACCTTCGCGGCCAGGAAGAATTTTTTCCTCCGATACTATTCCCTCCGGGAGGATTTTTTTCAGTACCGATCCTCGCGAGGGAGAGTTTCTTCCGGTGCCCTTTGTAAAATTCGAACTCGATGATCGATTTAAAGAATCCTTCGCGTAGGCATCTCGTGAAATATTCTCCAATATAAAATCCAGAACATTCGCTTTTGATCAAAGAATCCGTGTTTTTCAACGCCAAGGTAACGAGTGTGTAGTACGTTTCTTCATCGTAGAAGCTGCAAAGAGTGCCAACAGGAATTGCAATAAAACGTTCTAACCTGACGCTTGGACTTTCGGTCGATGGTTCCAAACGATTAAAAAATGCGGCTACGGGCAGGCCTGAATTGCTCTTAGAGCGAGCATCGGGGATACATTCTTTCACGATCCCATCCTTCGATCACCCTTCACGCGTCGCATTACAGCTTTAAGAAACGTCCAACGTCGTCTTTTTTCGATCCTCTTGCGGGCATTAGCTTAATCGTATAATTTCCTATCCGATCGAGGGGCTGACCAACGAAAGAAAGCGGGGGGCGTGCGACTCGCGCTGAAGGGCTCGAGAAACGCTAAAGGGCTCGATCCGGCACGCTTCGACGTTGCGCCGGTTATACAATATGTTACACTGAAAGCGATAGTCGTTGCACTTTGTGATTTCGCCATTGACCATCGGCCCCATCTCGGTTCCAGCCAAAGAGACCCTCGCAGGGCCCGCTCCGCGTATCCGCGTCTAACACCGACTTGGCACGCGTTATTATTACGTTTACTGGTATTATCGTTATTATTACTAGCACTCCGATCCCTCGTTTCAACGCGACACTAGCTACTCGGTCAGTCTTTGTGTCCTTCGTGCATGTGTATATGTGTGTATATATGCTCCTCGCGTCCTTTAGTTCTTAACGTCTTAATCGAGTCCGTAATTACAGGCCGGCCACGCCGGTGTCGAAGGCGTGCGCTTCCGGTTCCGCTTATCGGATGATCGTCGCCGCGATCAGCCCGATCGCCAGCAGAGCTCCAGCCCTCGCGACGCTGCACGCCGCGGACTCTGAAACAGCGATGAGAAAAAACGATTATTCCCCCTCTCGATGAAGCCTCGTGACAAATTACGAAGCGCCAAGTGCGGATGTTACCGATCCAATCGAGAGTTGGACCAATGGGGATGAAGATGGAAGTGCGCTGGTTTCGGAATAGTACGAAATGCGTAAGGCCGAGGCACGATTCTTTATTGATAGACGCGAAAGCGGGGATTTGTAGGGATAAAAAATATAGCCGATGGGACCGATGAGGTTCGATGCACAATCAAGGAGTTCCAGTGGAAAATCGGGCGTTATCCCCGTGGAAAGAGCACCTCGGAAGAATCTTCCTGGCGGAACGAGGGTCGGTTATTCTTCCGGCTGGCCTGGCCTGTACTTTTAGCCATTACTCGCTTCGAGAGAAGCGTATTCTCCGACTTCCTCCTGGCCTCGCTCATCTCTAATTACGAATCAGAAACAACCGCCTTCGTCGAATCAACCCCCGTGATGGGTCTTCGTCCTCTTCCATTGCCCTCTCGTCCTCGGAAGGGAAGGGAAGAGAAGGGAAGAGAGAGATGAGAGAGACTTCCTCGCCCAGGTATTTTTGTACCAGCAACTCCTCCTCGTTCCTTTCTTGGAAGCCTCCCTCTTCCGCCCCGCGCTCCTCGAGTTTTTCCTCTCGCCGTACCAACGACTCGACTTATAGATAATTTATGAAAAACCCTACAAACGAGTGATTTATGAACGGCCAACGAGCGTCGAGTGTCTTGATTCCGTAGTCGCATCGAAGGCTCTGTCGCGATAGGATTCGCGAGTAATACTTTCTCGATTCGCAAAGAGAATTCTGGGATTTACAAGCGGGACGAAACTCGGTCTCCACGTTATCGTCGCCCTCCGTTACGGATAGAAGGATTTAATCAAACATTTCTGTTCTTTAAAATACGCGTTATCTCCCTCAATATATCAATCGCGATATCACCTTGTCGCGGAAAATAATAAAGGTATTTCCGCGGAATTAAGTCCAAACGCGAAATTAAAATCCGCGAGTGTAACATTTGTTCGAATATCACGGTGCGCTTCCTGGTTGGAATTCGTGGTCGTAAGGAAGTTATTACTCCGCTCCTCTCTCTCTCTCTCTCTTTCCCTCCCTCGACTTCTCTCCTTCCCTCGAGGCGTTTCCCGGCCGGAAAATCCCAAACGAATATGTAACGCGTGGAGGCATCTGTTTCTCGAAAAGTTTCGCAGAAGTTACCGAGTATATCCGCGGCGATTCTGCGAGATCGATCGTGGCCGAATAGGTATTTGATGCGTAAAATAATAATCGGCCTGCCGGATGCGCACGTGGATCCACGGGCCGCGGACTCGGGCCGTGGGTTCATTCGAATTCGAAATGCGAATCGAATTACCGGTTTTTCCATTCCGCGTCCACGCCGTCTCCCCCTTCTTTCCTCCCCTCTCCACGGCCACGAAGTCCCGGCAAATATAGAATTCATGACCCTGTTCGCATTTTTCCCTCTTTGAACCCATCGTCGGCCACTTTTTACGTATGCGCGCGAAAGCCCTCGAGGATCGAAGGGCGCGATGCATCAATTTTAATTGCTCGGCCCCTTTTTTTCGCGGCTCTACGCACCGTCGGGAAAAGCACCGGCCGCGCTACTGAGCGAGGGGAAAAATTTTGATCGGTCCACCGATCGAGACGCCGAGTGCGGAACGTGGGGTAAAAATTGGCCGCGATGAAGCATCTATTTTTGCAACGGTTAAATCTACGTTAAAGTTCGTATCTTGTAGATTTTTAATGCGTCGATTTGGTTTGTCACGATCGCTCGCTGCGTAAAAGTCCAATGATCATGGTTATGCGTGGTTGTTTTCATTGCGACTTTTTGGTATTGCTTTTTCTTACCATGAAAAGGATCGATGTGGGCGATAAACAAATCTTGTGAAAGTATATCGCGTGGAAAAATAAGTGGGCGTTGGGCGATCTTCGATTCGGTTAGTCAGCGCGAGAGAAACAATCGGACGTGGACATGACTTACGATGCTCGAGAATGAATTTATAGCGATAAGAATGACGCCAGTCGTCTTTCTTCTCCTCGTGCTTGCGAGGAAAAGGGAAGGGGAAATGGAGAGAGAGAGAGAGAGGATGAGAGAGAGCACCGAGTGGAAAGGCGTTTGAAAGGATTACCAAAAACGAAGAATAAGAGTTGAACCTGGAAAGTAGGTTGCATGACAAACAAATTGCGAGTCATCGACCCTTTAACGATCCAGCTTAGTTTTACCTGGAAAGACGTTTCAACGTAATACGTACCGTAACTTTATTGGCCCCGATTTTATATAAGATGCAATGCAATCAAGCGTGATGCATCACGACTGGAAATCAATTCCAGATAAAATAAACATCTCGCAAGCTTAACGTATTTAAAGATGTGCGCCTCTGATACGAAAGGATGAAGGAGAAAGAGCGGTGCTGAAAAATAGGTTGCGCGGCATGCAAACGACGAGTCGTCGACCTTTCAACGTTTCAATGTAATATACCCTTCCTCCATTAACCCTAATCAGGAAATCCACGTAAGGACCATCGTAAACTAGTGAGAAGTTACGTCCGGGTAAATTAATCGATGTAACGACGATACAAAGTTAACGGACTTGGAAGTATAATCGATATCCATCACTTGCACGACGCAGGAACTCGTACGCCGTCCTTCTGCAGTATCTAACAACGTCTTCCCGAAGCGCGCGCGTCTTGGAAATACGCATTACCTACCAGCAGAAATTTCCGCGGTTATACCTGCACACGTCATCATTTGGCGGGATTCCACGATGAAGCAATACCGCCACGGGTAAATGGAGGCTGGGCCTGGAATACTGGAAATTCGTGGCTCAGATCGTACATACGCTCCCAGGACTTTCCCAGCAACTGCGCGCACCCATAACCTTCTCCGTTTTACGGCCTTCTTTACCGCACAAGCAAAGACACGTCGATTTCTTTTAGTCCGAGATCTTTTACTCGAGATCTTAAAGCATAATCACGGTGTCGAAGCGTAAGCGAAATTTCGGTTATAGAGGGTTAAGGGTCAATAACCGGTTTAATTTACAATTCGAGGCCCTCGCAGGGGGAGGTTAAACGGATTCAAGGAGCCCATGTGGTCGAGGCCGAAATCAAAGAGAGCGACAACGAGGAACCTTACCAACGGGAGGATGGCAGTTCCCAAACGAGTTTATCCGACGTTCGATCCCCGATACAACCCCTGAAACTGGAAGTACTTATCGAGTTGCACAAGCTCGCGCCACTCGGCTCGGTCTTCTCCACCCCTTTCCCTCCCTCTCTTTTTTACCCCCCTGGCGAAATTACCCGGAGCCCCGGGAGTATCGCGATCCAGGCCGCGAGAGAAAACGGATTTTCGCACTTTGCCATTATGCAAATTCCTTTTAGAAGAAACCGCGACTGGTAGGCGGCGCCGGCGGTGTGAATCGCGGTGGGGAAGGGCGAGAAAAATGTAAGCGGGGAAAGAAATATCCAATAGCGCCCCGGGCCTCGGGGAATTCTGAAGGGCGCTAAGCCTGATCCCGGCCTCGTTAGAACAGCACCCTCCTGCTACGACCTACGCTTTAACCTTTTCGATACGACGCTTAAGGGCCGGATAACGTTGGCCCGTACACGAGAACTCGGATACCTAACGCGATCCTACAAATCGTACATCGTGCACGATCGGCCTTCTTCCATGCGATACGATATGCTTATTCGTTTGCATACGTATCCACGTCCGATGGTGCGCGCGATGTTATCGTTGCGGACCGTGGACTCGCATTTACGTTCGGGCTATATATTTATCCCGAACTCCAGAAAGGAGTAAAACCGAAGCGTGGTCGCGCGGACGAGCGTTTGAAAGAACTCCGCACTCGGAGTTAATCGATGATGGTACGGCATGCAATATTGTTGTTCACCTAAGCGTGGTTACGCGACAAATATTATTGTACGCGATTCCCGATGAATTCCGGTCATATTTCGTATCTCGATTGAGGCCGACGATACCGCGTCGATATCGTCCAAGTTATTTTTGCTGCGATGCGGGAAGAGAGAAACTATGACCGACGGCAACGTCGAAGCGTACTTCGTCGAGAAATAATTTACGTTTCGTTTGAAATCTCATCGTGACACCCTCCGTCGAGTTTAATCGGCGTCGGTATCGGAAAGGTTAAATCCTGCGGAGATGCGGGAAGGTCGGATAAACCGGAAGTTGGCGGTTGGTTTTGTTTTCCACGAGGCTCATTACTCGCGTCGGGTACATTCAGTCCGGTTTTCAATGGCCCCGCTTTGCTCGACGAGTCCTCGGTCTCCTTCGATCGGACGCGACGCTCGTTCCCTACCGAAGGCCGGCGCGTTATTAATTTTTTTTCCAGACATCCCGGAAAGCCGGATGGGGAGAATTCATCGTGGCACGAAACTGGACGTCCCCTTCGGTTTACAAAAAGATGCGTCATGTGGCGCATTACGAGTTCTTTTGCACACGTGTACGAAGGCTTTTCTTGAAAAAAATATGGTTTTTGAAGACGAACGGAAGGACTTCATCGTGCAAGAATTACGATTTATTTTAAAACCCATGATAATTTTATCCGCCGTTTTCAACCGAGCGACTTATGCATCACTTTTTGAACGCGTTGCAATTTTAATGAGGTTCTCTTTAACGTATCAGGGGTTTATGGAACACGTATGGAAAACGTTCAAGAATAAAACGATGTTAACCTAAACGTATCCACAGGGCACGTTTGCTTAAATTAGTAGGAGATTATAGATAGCCAGGCAGCTTACCATTGTCCGGAGTCCAATTGTAATTCCTTTTCCTATCTAGATCGCTCGACTTTTGCTCCGACTTTCCGATCTCGTTCAGATTCGACTGGAATTTACTCCCTGAAAATAAAACACGGACATCTCGATAAATATGGAGTGTCGGCGATTACCTCGATTACACAACACCTACGTTATTCGCGAACGAAAATTCTTCAAGCATTAAGAGTCTATTAAAAACAAAAAAATTATAACGGAAAATTATAAAAGCGTTTAATCAACGCTAATTATCAGCGATCATCCGACGTTCGATCGGTCGCTGCTTTGTATTTTCGACGAAGGTTCCCGTATTTTTACCGCGAAGTAAAATTATTTCATTCGGTAGCTTTGCGACGACGACACCCCCCCCCCCCCCGTAAGTAGCGCCGCCGAAACTTTCCCCTGGCAACGGGGAGGACGGGGTCGTGGCCGGAAGGAAGCGATGTCGGCGGAGGAAGCGCGGACAAAGGGACGCGCGACGAGTGGCCCTCGACCGAAGATGTTTACGAGCCTGTTACGCGCAAAGTGGGTGGTAAACGTGGTAACTAGTATGCAAACTACGAGTAAACACAATTCCCTTATTCCCTTGCATGGTGGATGCTTCCAGGCTGCTACCTCGGAACACGGTTCGTCGCGGTCCGGTCTGCCGGATCGTGCAACCCGATGAAACTGGCTTACGCCCACCACGGTTATTCGCCGGACTCTTCCTTTCTTTGCTCGTCTTTGGCAAGCCGGCTTCCGCGATATTCCATCCACTCCTCGAAGGTAACTCGAGCCGAGCGCCCGTACCAAGACCTAGGGACGTATCGAGACCGATGCGATCCTCGAAAGCTCATCGTTCTCGTTCTTCCAGCGGCTCGAAAATCCGCTCCTCGCGTAAGCGGCGCTCGTAACTCGCGAGGGTGAAACTTCCAGGGTACGGAAGCGTCTGCAGGCTCGTGCAACAACATCAGCGGCAGCAGCTGGGGCTTAATTTTCAGGTTCCTTGGAGCAAGGTGGTTGAATACCGCTTTGTGTCTTCGCCCTTCCCGATTAGATTTGTAAGTTCATGCCCCGGGGGGAGGGGTCGCGGAGGGGGAGAGGAGGGCAGGCAAGACCGAGGTAGAACACGGTCTTGGCACAATAGCCTATTTCGGCAAGGTAATGGGCGATCATGCCGGTACACGCGCCTGCGCCGCGAGTCACTTGTATGCCGCTGTGTATAATGCGGCCCGATAGAGCGGCATGCACCCTCTTGGACAACGGGACGAGACAACGCAGCGGCTCGGAGGAATGGACGGCGCGGACAGACGTATGCAAATCTCAGCCAAACATTAGCGGCGACAGGCTACCCCGCGCCTCTGTAAACAGCTCGCATGACCTGTACGCGTCTTAACCGGCCTCAACCTGGAACCTACGACGATCGCTCGATCCTTTCCTCTTTCCTTCATTCCGTAACTTCGCGATGGGCGTTTTCTGCGATTTCGTGCGATTTTACTTCGGCACGCGACACTGATATCCTCGTTAGACCTTTGGCGTCGAGCTCAGAACAGTCGCGTCCTCCGTTCGATGTTTTTTTTTATCTAGACGATGCTAAGGGCTTATACCGTACGACGGTGCTTCCGTTGATTTTACTTCGTCGAGTTTTGGACAGACCCCCTCGTGCATCCGCATGGCGAGAAACTCCCAAGAGTGGTATATTTTGCAACCGGTGGTGCATAATAATTCACGCGTCGCACACCCGTACGCACGGGCGCGGTGACGTGTGCCACGTCGAATATAAACATATCATAGATGTCATGTTTCACCGGCTCCTGGCTCTTCATTCCGCGAATATTAAACCACCCCGCGTGGTCGACAGGGCGTCGACGACGCGTAGACGCGGTCGATCTCGATACCGGCACTCCTCGAAATGAGCTGCCGAAACTACCCGGGGGATTTATTTCGAGGCACCCCACGCTGTAATTTTATAGCTCCTCCGCTTTGGAAGAATCCAACGCGTTAGAATCGTTTGAAAAAGGTCGAAGCGGAAAACGAGGTTCCTCCGCGATATGCCCAAAAGATCGTTTTTCCACGTTTCAGGATATTCTATTCAAACTTGTCGCACAATTTCGAAGAGCGAACGTCCATTTTGTGCTCTGTCGTAAAGGCCGCGCAAAACATTTTTTTTTCACGCTGATCCGCGAGCAAGGTTTTTTATCCGGGAGTTTTTCGAGGTAAATGGTCGGGCATCGAAATGCAGGATGTTTTTGGAATAATAAAGCGATCCCCATGGCGGCCAGTATGGTGCACCCGGACTTTGCGATACGCGCCGCGACGATTTCGAACCTGCTATTGACCCGGTTCGATCCGCTCCCCCTCTTCCCAGCCCTATCCGGGGAATATTAAGCTAGCCTGCGATCACGTACGCATGGGATAGCACGCGAAACATGTTGACAGTACGTATGCAGCGCGCCTAAGTCAATCCGGCTACCTACCATTCTCGAAATACAAGCCACCGTAGGTAGCGAGAAATTGACAGCTTCGTCCGCCTCGCGTTTATCGAATCGATTATAAAAGGCGTGGTGTTTATCGCACCGCGGTTCTACGATGAAAAAGGAATCTGGAGCGGTCGACGATACTCCTTCAATCGGATAAAACTGAAAATATCGAGGATGTTCGTAAATGCGCTTTTTACGAGATTATTAGATAAAGCTTCTAAAGTGAAGTGCACTTCAGAATATCGATGCGATAATCTGCCGATAATTAGTGGATTTTAAAAACACTAAGACTCCTAATTGAGTAGCTGAAAAAGCCATTAAATTCAATTGGGACGTGTATCGATAATTCCTTCGCGGAGGTAATTTTCATTGGAGCGAATGATATTTGTATCGACATTCGCGCGATCGTATATTCTTATCTGTGGTATTCCAAGGTTCTATATTAATATACGGAAAGTAATTTCCAGAAGCTCCAGCGCGTGTTCTTTCCGCGTTGCGAATTCCATCGGAATTCCAGCATCGAAGCGCCAACGATCATCGCGCATAATTGCCGTTTACATGCGAGCGAATCTGGAAAGGTTAATAGCCAGGAGGCGGTTGTCGGTGCGTTTTAGGACTTTCGCATTTTCCACACCGCCCTTCGACACACGCTTCTCGTCCTGCGCGATAAACCAGGACTGCACTTTTATCCGCGTAGCGTCGCGTCACATACAAATTATCCGCGTGGCGTTCTCGACTTGCGAAATAAAAAGCGCTCGACCAGGAATTTTACATCGAGGAGAGTAAAAACTATATTCCCCTCCACTTCCGTAAACGTTGATCCTTGCCTCGAACACTACGCATAAATTACCTTGTCAACTTTCGCAAAGAATTTTCGCACGAAACTAAAATCGTTGACAACGCTTTTTGGTTCGGCCAGCGTAACGTCAGGATCAAGCGGATTTCTCAGGCAGGATTTATCCGAGCGAAGAAGGGAGAGGGAGGTAAAACACCGTACGCGTATTTATCCGGCGGAATTACGACCGTATATTTATTCGGACAGGCGTTTAAATCGTTTGGTTCCGAGCGACAGGATCATGCGTTTCCGGCAACGTGATTTATTTTCCTACTTTATCGAATCTCCAATAATTCCGGTTCAAACGGATTTATAAATATTTTTTTTCCCAATTTTTGTTTATCCGTCGATATTTGCGGCGGACGCGTGCACGCGCTTCTGGGAAGAGTATATCGAGCTCGAACGTTGTACAAATATGATATAGGAGCGGGCTAACGTTCCTCGTAACGGTAATGCAAATCGGTTTCCATCTTTTGGAAATTCCTGGGAATTAAAAAAATTTCGAAGCCCAAAACGGACATTCGTCGAACGAAAGTCACTCGGCAACGAACATTCGATCGAAACACAAAGCGCGTCGATATTCGTCACGAACAAGGAGAATGGCAAATTCGCGATCCGCAAACGCGTATCTTTAAGCCCCGCAACCCGATCGTTAAATCCGCTTTGCGAGAGCGTTTTATCGCGAAATAAAAATTTACCGGCAGTATTCGCGGTTCTTAATTTGTTCAACCGCGTAAATGGACTTTCCTATTAAAGTGCGCGATTTAACCGAAGCGCCGATTCAACCCACCCGCCCTGCTCGCCCCCCTTCCCATCCCCCCCTACCGAATGAAACTGTAACCATTCGCCGTTTAGATTTAATCACACCGGTGTTGATGCTGTTGACGCATTTGAGGTATTTCGCCCCTCCCCCCCCCCAGCCCCTTTCCCACGAACCTCGGCCTGTTTCCAACCCTCCGCATGTGTACCGTTACGATAGGATAGCAGTCACGTTAGCTATACGCAAGCATGCGACTAAGCCAATCTCTGTATGTTCTCTCCCGGAATTACTGCCGAACAACGGTTCTCCGGGGAATTAAGGGACACCTAAGGGCATATGCGCTCCAGAAGATGTCGCGATAATGCGCACATGGTTTACTGGCTCTCGCGTAACTTTAGAGTGACGTCCTCCCTTCCTCCCTCACTCTCTCTCTCTCTCCTATCGGCACACGACGCACGTTTTCACGATGAAGAAGAAAATACGGAGGGCGAAAATATGGAGGGAGTTTTCTTTGGGGGAGGGAAAAAATTGAGAAACATCGTTATGCGTATTTTCTTTCGGAATAGACTTATAAATCGGGCATAAAAGTAGGATGCTTCTTAGGAACGCTTGTCAACGGCTTTCGAGAAGTGCACGCCGCGATTCGAGGAGCGCTCGTTGTTCGATGCTTTCGAACAAAGCGATCAAAGAGGGATAACGATGGTGCGAATATAAGAGGGCGTTTCGGAGGATAGATATACTCGATCGTTTCTCATCGTGCCGGTTGCGAGGCTTTACCGAGATCAATCCTGAAACGTGGACCGAGAATCTCTCGAGTCGCTCGATCAAACGGTCCCTACGATCCGTTTTAAATAGCCCGTATTAATTAATTCGCCGTTGACCCAGAATGCAGGTGTATCGAGAAGGAGGAGGGACACGAGAGGGCGATGACAAAAAATAGCTTCCATTTTGAAGGCCCGGCGAATTGAATTCGGCCCCTAAAATACCACTTTGAAACTAGCCGCCGGTCCAACATACCGCCGTTGCAAAGCCGTTGCTAATTAAGCTTTCATTTGCCAAATTATCCGCTTAAACAATTATCGCCTCGACAAATGGTTATGCAAGGTAATTAATGCGTCGGTGTATAATTTCGTTATTGTCCGACGATCCATTCGTACCCGACGCCGAAGGCGATGTACGGTCGTTCGATCAATCGGCAATACGCGATACGACGACCGACCGCAGATCGGCCTCTTCTTCCATGGATGTTGACTTACGATCATACCTCTCCCAACGACGATTACGATTCAAGCGGCCATGCGCCAACAAATGGCCGGAGACACGGTCGTTCATTTAAAATTCGATGTTCTTCTCGTGCCACCCAGACGATATCGAAATGACGTCCCTTGTTTTGACATTCCAACGATCACTGGCGGTATGCTGCTCTCGTCGAGTAGCTTCCACCAAGCGTGATTGATTAATTAACATCGTACAGACACGCACGGCCGTTTAATTACGAGCGGAGGAATGGCGTCGGCTTATATTAACGAGCCGCGAACAGCGGATTCGAGTGGCGATGAAAAGGAACGCGCGAGCAAGCCGAGAGAGCGTTAGAGACACGAGGTTTCAAGTTTAGACGATCGCGCCGCCTCTCGATTTTCCTAAACAAAGGGAAAGAGTGCGAAAGTGGAAAGTGTGAAGAAGCGTCGAGGGGCGCGGAGGGAGGCGAGAGTGCGTCCCGTGTGAGAAACGGCGGGGGCGCGAGAGGCGAGAGTCGGCCGGTGAGAAAGAGGAGAAAAGAAAGGAGGGAGTAAAATTAAAGAACGAGCGGGACAAAGGAACGGGGCAAAGCGGAGCGCCGTGGAAACTTGGGCGTAAAACTTCGATTTATCCACACGAGCGGCGAAAAGAAGTGGCGAATTACGGAGAAGCGGGACTCGCCGCGTCTCCTACGCCGCTTCTTTCCACGGGGAAACGAGTCGGAAGAGGAACAAAGCCGGCGAGAGCGAGTGAATCGACCTAGGAGAAGAACGAATGATAAGCGCCGCCCGTTTTTCCTCCTTTTACCGCGACCATTATCGCGACTCTTACCCCATTTCTTACGCTTTAGTATGCTCCGTACATCAAACGTGTTTCACGCACAAGCGAATTCCCAAGATTAAATCCCCGGATTACTTTGAATTTTATCGATTCGCGCTTATCTCCTCCGGCTCTTTTCTCCGTTTCGCGCCTCGGACTATAAACCCTGAATTCTCGAGCTTATCATACCTCGCTTGCAGCTTTATATCGGCCGATCTTTACACGCGTCGCGGTGTGTGTCTCGCGTAAAGGATGTAAATCGGTTTGTTCCAAACTCGGTTTATTCGGACTATAGACTAGAAGTACCTTCACTGTTGGAGATTCAATGAAATGCACATGCAAAGGGGAGACAACGCAAGAGACGGAGAGAGAGAGAGAGAGAGAGAGAGAGAGAGAGAGAGAGAGAGAGAGAGAGAGTGAGGGAGGGAGAGAATGAAGGGAAGCCGAATTAAAATCACCCGTCGGATCGGAGGGAAGAAAGCAAGAACGCGAGAGAGGCGAGAGAAGGAGAGAGGGAGAGCGAGATGAAATGGGGGGAAGTCGGGAGGCGAACAAAGACGGAATAGCGCGTAGGGATGAGGCGGCACGAAGGGAGCAAACATTAATGCCACCCCGCAGACCGCAGATGTTGCGCCAATTACAATCCTCACCCCCTGTCGGCGAGAAAGAGAGAAACGAGATATTCCGACTGGAAGTCGCTCACCTTCCTGCCTCTTCGTCGCTCCACCGGCCTGAGAGAGGAATGCGGGAAAATGTCAGGAATGTCGAAAGATATACAAAATCCAAAAACCGTACGTATACCCCCGACATGACATATTTCTCGTACATATTTTATTACTCTACGCCTGAAATTTTTAGCTATTCGACGATCGAATTTATATCCGTGTATTTTATACTTGGACGGAAAATATATCGAGTCATATTTTCTTCTCCTTCTTTCGCGAGATTATCACTCTTTCCATTGCCATCCAGCTGTAGCGTTATCGAAATGTTTCGATCCGATTCCTTTTCGCCCAGTCCTCGTCGTCGATTCTTTTTCAAATCCACCCGTTATCATCGTCATTGCTCCTCGCGTGTCTTTTCGAAGAGGTCCCTCCTGTTTCGCTGGATTAAATTTAATGCGTGGCGTAAGAGGAGGGTTGGGTGGGAGGGCGGAAAGGCGCGGGGGAGGGCCGTGGAACAGGGAGTACGCCGGTGGCTGATATTATTCTTGGGTCTTCCTCGCCGGAGCATTATTAGTTCTGGCGTGTTAGCATACATGAAATATTGATGTTACAGGCCCCACCCCTTGACTCGTCGCCCGCCCTCCCCTCGCCAACTCCTCGACTCCCTTATATCCGCGCTCCTCTAGTCACGAGAGCATTACCCGTTTCCCTTTCTCAACGGATCCCCACCCCTCTTTTCGACCCCTCCCTCCGTTCCCCGACCTTTCTTGTCCTCGCGGACCCGTTCCTCTCTCTTCTCCCATCGTCCAAGAGCTTTTCACCCTTTTCGAGGTCGATCGCGTTACGCGTGCTTATCCCATGACCGCGGTTTATCATCTTGTTCGCTTCGTAAGATACGATTAAACGTCCGTGTTTATTTATGTTATTTATTAAATATATTTTATTCTCCGATAATTTTCTTTTTTCGGCGAATGCTCTTTCATATCTGTCCTTTTTGTTCGTTGCATATTTTTCGAGAGATTACATCCAATTATTCTTCTTGGGTATTTCATATTTTTCCGTCGATCGTCGTTTTTATCGTTACGAAGATTCCTCGTGCTTCCTCTGGCCGGATGGAAAAACCGCCTCCCCATCTTTCTCCTCCTCCTGAGCTCCGGATCAGGCTAATTTCCTTAAAGCCACTCCGATAGCCACGATCGATCTCGGGAATCTCCGGAAGAGGCCCCTGGTTAACATCGGGGTTAATCACCGGAAATTCAGAGCTTGTCGTACGAGAATGTGCCGCGCGATTAAGCGGCGGCGTTTGATAGTAGTTTCGAGGGGAACTTCCTAACGAGTCGCGGCTCCTGACCTTCGTAACTCTCGCCGCATCGATTCCAGCCGTTCTTCCCTTTTTTGCCCCGCTAATTCCTCCTCGAGCTTCGACTTTGGGGCGGGGGAAAAATTCGCGGACGATTTTGAGGCCAGGAACGAGTCGCAGGAAAATTCAAAGGTTCCGATGTAAAGTTATAAATCCTAATAAATCGTCGGAGGAAAAATCTATTTGGCGATTAAGCGCGTTATTTATTCTACCATCAAAGCGGTCGAGATCGAAGGAGTTCGATAGGTTCAAATCGAGCGGAAGCCTTCGCTTCCCGGGGAAAAACCTCAACGGCCGCGAGAGACGAGGCTCGTAAATGGCGGTGGACGAGAAGAGGTGCCGCGAGGAATTTCGGGACGATTTGTCGCGGCGTAAAAATAATCCGGTTCGTTAGCTCCGGGAATATTTTATTTCGCGAGACTCCGCGTCTCCCCCCTGGGCGCCGGCGTGCGCCTTTATTGCATTTTTGTTATACTTCTGCCTCGCTACTCTCGCCTCCTCCCTCTTACCGCCCCTCCCCTTCGCGCGCCTCCCACGAGGGACGTCTGAGTGATCGATGCGTTCTTCGAAAAAAGATCAAGATTGAGGAGAATGCGCCAGGCGAGTGGATCTCGTCTGGGAAGAACTTTGTGCCATTTACATTTGCTCTACCCTCGAGCTGCTGCGAAATTTCCATGGGTTTTCACGGGCTCTCCATCTGCCACGCTGCCGCTCAGGGGGTTGGAGAGGGGGAGGGGTCAATCGGCTTGGCCGTGAAACTTTGATGGAGAACGATGCCGGAGTTATCGCGAACTAACGGAATTTTCATACCAACACCGTCGTTTAACGTTGCGCGGCATCGGGGGCTTGATGGAGGGCTAGATTTAAGCGAGCTCGTTTGTTCCGTTGAACCGCGCGTGTACGGGAGATGATCTACTCGTAAAATACGAATCCCTCGTTCGCGTACGAAAATAATTCCTCCCTTTACGAATGAAACGAGTGGATCGATAAAGAGCTCGTTAATTATTCACGCGAGAGACAATAGAGCGTATCCGATTTTCCAATTTCCAATTTTAATATCGGAAACGAGCATCCAAGTTTAGGGTGAAAGAAGAAACCGAATCGATCACAGGATGGACTTACCCGTTTTCATAGTTTTCTCATTGTGGATCGTCAGGGAGCTCGGATTTCCGTAAACAGAATTGTTCATCTCCGCCATCAGCTCCCAATCTGTCGGTGAAATAAAAATATGTTTCAAGTTGCGGCCGCACGGAAACTTTAAAGAGTAAATTTCACTCTGCCCTGATTTGTTGTTCCAACCGTTTGTTAATATCGCCGGGGTATCTTTCGAGGGGGCCGCCGTAAATAACCGTTTCTAAGTTAACGCGATAAATCATTCTTACCGTAAGACGGACACAAGCGGCCTCGTTCTCGATACGACGCTTTTAAGACCCAAGGAGTACGTTCCGCAGGAAAACATTAGTACGGTGTATCTTCCTCCCAGGTTCAAATTTCAACGGTCACAACCGAACTACCCTCCATTTATAACGACTCCAACGCGTCTCGTACAAAAAAGAGTATAAAAATCCGAGTTGAATCGCAATCTTCGCGAACCATAGCTCGAACGCGCGCGTATCGACAAAGGATCGACCCAATTGCCCGAAAGCCCCTCTCGCGATGAACGTCGATCGCTTAATAATCTCGCCGTCAAAGGGCTAATTGGGCTCACGAGCTGGAAACGGAATTAGCTCGTCGGCCTCGGTTTAACCCGAGTGCGGGGGATGAGGGCGATTTTTTCGTCGTTAAACGGGATTTACGAGCTCACCTTTCTTCGGGATCTCCGTGGTGGACGGACTCGGGCTGGTACTCGGCGGCGCGGACTCTGAAACGGAAGAAAATAAGTTTTTATTTTTAATTAAACTTTCTTCCTGCAGGCCGTAGGCGTGCGTGCCCCCGCTCGGGGGTGGGTCCACGAGGGTGTGGGGCTGGATGGTGGGGGTGGGGAGGGGGGGGGGGGACAGAGGCGGCCGTTGCAAGAGCCGTTATGGATCGCGCCACCTGTTACTAACTTCACCCTCGAACGTATTAGCCACCGTGGCGCCGGCCAGGCCGGCCAAACTCTAGATCATATTTTACCCTCTACGTACTACCGGCGCCCCCGAGCTCTCCGCTCGCCCAAGGCCGAGTATAGTTGAATAATTATTCCTAATTTCGTCATTCGTCCGGCACGCTGCTGTCGTCCTCCGGATTTAGCGCCGGATTCGAGAGGCCCGCTGCCGATGTTCACCCCTTTGCGCTTCAAACGCGCCCCTTTCGTAAAACGAATTCGTGTTTTTACGGATCCTGTGCGAGGTGCGAGTACAACAGCCGCGTCCTCGGTGCGATTCGTTTGCGGGGTGTAACAAAGACATAGATCGTTATTTGTCGGCTGGTGAGTGAGCGATCGCTCGTATGTGGGGCGCGCATAGCGGGGCCAAGCGGGGGGTGGCGGCTAACCGTGGGGGCAAACGGGATGGCATGACAAAGTGCGCGCCTTGCCAGACGTGTTTACGCGCGCGGACATAATGCAAATATGTGGTCGCTGCCTTTATTGCGAAATAAGACTTAAATTACTTCCACTGTCTCCTACCGGGCATGATTTACTCGGCGCATCCCTTTTGGAATGCCCTCGACGCGCGTCTGCGCCATGAAACGAACCCCGTGGAAATGGGCGAACCTGTTCTCCTTCGATTCGTTCGTTCGGATTTTCCTTGAACGAAGCTTAGGCGAGGATCAATTGGAGAGTTGAGCTTTGGATCGATCGCGTGAAATTATTTTTCTTGGATACGCAGGCCTATTTGCATCGCTCGTAAACTTTCTGCGCGCGGTAAGAAAATACGGAAGAATATTTAAGGGCGTGCGGAGGGTTTATTGCGGGAAGTGTGTACGTGCCATTATCCGTAATACGAGCGCACGGAGGTTATGGGATCGCGATAATATCTTTATGCACATTACCGAGTCCTCTGGGGCTGTTGTCGCTGCTAAGACGCGTGCTATCGCGGGGAAATCAATTGCCACTGATATACGGTTACTCGAAGGTAACCTACTTTGCGACCATAAGTGCAAATTGCGGCGAAATAGGGATACGGCCGCGAGAATATGTCGCTCGAAGTATTAACTTTTAAAAAACTCCCGCGATGGTCTTCAACGTTCGCGATCGATAAAGGTATTCGAGATGCGATGGAAATAATTCGTTATTATGCTGTCTGGATGTAATTTTGGTTTGGGGGCGAAAAAAGTGGGGCGAGCGATATCGACGTTAATCCGAGAATTTAGTAAGACCATATCAATTGTCGTAGAAGCGCAGAAAATATGGAGCATTAGTCGCGTAGACCGAGCGGACAGGAAACGTCGCTCGTTCAGCTGCAATCTTTTTGTTTCTCGCGACCAGTGGCGCGCATCCCAGCAATGTGCAGCGGTCGTCCGATTTCAAGAAGGCGGATGATTAATGCCAGGGCTAATTACTCGATCGCTTACATCTCTCCGCCGCATCGGAACTAAAAACCATCTTCCATGAATAAAATAACCGACCGCGGCGCATCGCAAATTGACCCAGTTGTTGGACCGCTTCTCATTTTTCGACCCTGCCCCGAGTGGATTACCCTAAGCGCGTTTGCATAAATAACAATTAGGCATTAAATTTTTTCGCCGCGGCGCGGCGTGTGATTATATAAAACAAACGTACGAGTATAATTGTGATATATACGGTCAAACGAGCATTCAATTACGCGTCCAAATTAAAACGAGCTCTCGCCGCGGATGGAACGTAACTTTAATACTTGCCCGTGCACCTTGGAAAAATTTGGTAACCCGCCGCACGGCCCACGCCCATATTAGCGTAACTTGTAATTAAGCACCTAATCATTACGCCGTGTTTCAACGAAATCACTCGACACTGGATACGCACTGGACTCGTCCTTCGCGATCGTTCGTTTAATTCGAATCACGGTACTTTATCTAACGATCGTTAAATAGAACGTCGATAAAATGAAGCGAAGGCAGGAGCCAAGTGGGGTAAGACTTGAAATATTAAAGAGAAACCGAGAAACTCGAGGCCACGAGGCCGTGAGAAGAGGAGAGACGCGGTAAGACGATAAAGTTCCGTAAACGGGAATTTTCGGGGACCTCGATCGGCGATCTCGGGGCAATCGTCGCCTTCACGGTTATTACGAAGAGATTATCCAATTTCAGGGGCGGCGCGGTCGTTCCGGGCCATAGATATAAATAGGCAAGGGGAAAAATTCATTTATCACTTTTGCAAGTCGTCGATGGGTAGAGGAGAGGGAGAAAGAGAGAGGTAGAGTGGCAATAGGGGGCTAGGAGGAAAAAAGAGGGGGGTGGCAAGGAGAAGGAGAAGGAGAAGGAGAAAGAGAGTTGGCATTCCGCGCACGGCTGAGTGGCAGACGGAAGGAAAGAGAGGCAGAGCAAAGGAGCTTCGTCGGCGGTGGATGGGGCGAAAGGCGGCGAGGGGACCGGGAGCAGTGGAGGGAGGGAGAAAACCGGAGACTTTTCACTTTTGATTTATCGCGCCAACTTTTATTTCTCGGGGGAGATATTAAAACCCGTTGTCCCGACCATTTAACTTCGCCGAGCTGATTGATGATTGGAGCAGGTAACGCGCCGACTTCTCTCGATGCATCGGTCTTTTCATTATGCACGATTAATAAGCCGGCCGACGGCCGACCGAGGCGCAGGATTGCCTGGGGGGATTTATTTCCGTATGGTCCCTCGATTTATTGGCCGGCAAATTATGTTGCTTCCGACCCGACTTCCGCGAACGCGTACCCACGTAAATCAGGGATGGAGCGATGTTTCGAAAGGGCTATACCTTTGGATTAGAATACACCTATAATCTTCTCTTAAATCACGCAACGATCGTGTTTGCATTTTTCAACAAGCTCGTTCGCTGCAGCGTACCTTCTTTGGCACACCTTCTAAAGCGCAGCTTTGTAAATAACATCCGCATTGGTATTGGACAAACTTTAACGCCCTCGAACGTTGTTGGATTTAGCGATTCCTGGAAGGTATCGCGCATGAGTTTCTAAATGGATAACGAAACTCTAAATGATTCACGAGCGCGATCAGAGATCTGCATCGAATGAATTTCTTATGAGGAATTAATTCTCGCCTACCACTTCCAGCGAATCGTACGCGCCTGCATGATTTACATAACGATTCCACTTTCGAGCGGTAAGCTCGCTCAGCCCGATTCCGCCGCGCCTGGTTTTCGGACCCGGCCAATTCGAAGCTTGCCGGGAATAATCGGGGCCGGACTCCTTTAACCCGTGGATTTCCCGCACGGCCATTATTCCGAAGCAAAGCTCGCGCTACCCTTATTAATTAGCGCCGCTATCGGCGCTTCCAAGAAAATTGCTTTCTCAACATTATCCGACGGCAGCCGGAGGTTACTCGAGTCGTTAATGGCGAGCAATAATTATGAGCAACCAGGCCGGAGAGGAGAGAGAAAAAATCCATCCTTCACCCTTTACGCCGGCCTGTGAATTCAACGAATCGCCTGGAATTAAGGAATCGAATTAATCGCGCGACACCTCGTCGGATCGGTCCTTTAATTACCGTTACTCAAAACTCCGATCGCGATCGTTCTTTCCACGAAGGATCAGCCGACGATCCCACGGCGGATCTCCGATTCTAATTGAAATAATTAGGATCGAGAGGTCCGAAATATAATTTCGATGCGGCCGGATTACACGTTGCGTGGGAATGATGAGAGGTGGTGAAGGGTGGAGGGAGAGGAAACGGGGGCGGTTTAAACCCCTCGAAGTTTACACGACTAGCAATTCCGAGTGTTTCTCCGCGGTCAAACGTACCTACTCGTTAGAGCGTTAAGACGCACCAATTAGCCGAGCTAGGTCGTTGTTTTTCCAGTCGGATCATCGGCGGTATTCACCTCCGAATATGCGCTGGATAACCCGCGATCAAACCCCTTAAAACTTCGAGTTGCCTCTAATTGGGCCCGAGTAGCGCATACATTACCGCATGATAAATCCTCGACACCGGCATCTTGAATCCGAAATTTTGTATGTAACAGTTTGAGATTAATATCCTATCGTTCTTGAGAAATGGAATGCGGATATCATTAGCCATGCCGAGAGAGGTCGTACGGAGCGATAGTTGAGGATCGTGTATAGGTCATCGATCGAGCTCGAGTATAGTCTTTCAAAACTGTTTTGTCGTAGTCTTCGAGGTGCGACTTATCCCCCGCGATATCTCCACGGACGCTAATCGAATATCCAGGAAATTACAAAGGATCCTTGCTGCTCATCCTCGAGCCGAGTAGAGAAAGGCGCGAAGCTTAATCCCGCTCGTTGCGCGCCTTATTTTTCATCGGCCAGAATCGCGGCCAAGTTTTCGTCGATTTTAATTAAAACAATCTCCGGAGCGAGGACGGGACGGTAGACAGAAGGCAATCCACTTTCGCCGGAAGTTTACACGCCACACGCGGCTATTTCGAGAAGGCGTCACCTTCCCCCCCCCCCCCCCCTATCTCTCTCTCTCTTTCGTCAGGAGGCCGGGCCAAGGGAACTCGTTAAAATCTCGAGACGCCTTAATTAGCCTAATAGCATCGTCCTTTTTCGCCGGTCCGTCACCGTGCCGCCGCCCAAATCGCTCCATCCAATTTCTTCCTCCTTCCCGCCAGAGTTTGCGACTCGGAAGCCGCGCGAACAGCGCCCGATGCGCTAATTCCAATTAGCGCCCTTTTTGTCGGCCGTCTTTCGAGCCGTCGCCCAAAAGTACCCGCTGTTTATTCTTTTTTCCTCCGCCGCCAGCCGCGGCAGTCGAGTGCCCTACGCGTAATAAAGCCGAGGGCCGCTTTACGCGCGCCCGGCGAGTCGCATTGGAAATTGGATCGCGGGGCAATCGTCCGGGAGATAATTCTCCGCCTAGGAAATCCCGCCTCCTCTCCCCATTTTTTCGGCTTTACTTTACGGCTACCGAGGGCATCGACCTGTCTGATTTTGGACCTACGGAATCTCATCCTCGGCGCCCGCCTGGGGAGCGGCGGTTCGTGCTTTGGTCGTCGGAGGATAATACCGATGATTACGGATATAATGGATACTTGGGTTTGAAACCAGCGTATCGGTCGGAGTAGGAGTAGGAAATAGCTTGCGAGCGATCGTGACGTTGTCTCGCGTCGTCCGCGACGTTTAAGAAGTTCGTGCAAAGCATTAAACCTTATCGTTTTCGGCCAGAGGCTCGTCTCTAAACAGCGGATGTTCGAGCGCCAATAATTTCAATTAAAGCGCGCCGCTGGCGAGCCGAGAAAAAAGCCCGGATTTTCCATCGTCGCATCGAATATACTCCGGGTCGATATCGAGGCGACCAATAAAAAACCGGGCATTTATCATTTTCATCCGCGCTTAATCATACGCACTACCGCGGGCTATCGACGTGTATTATCCGTGTACGGGGGACTCATTTTTATCGGATAGAAGGGCGGCGCACCTCCCTCCCTCCACGTCATTCAGCAGCGCTTAACTTCTACCGCCAAACAAATTCCGTTGGTCGTATAAATCTGATTATGGAGGATTCCGCTCGAGCGGTAATTCCGTACGCGGAATCGCAGATGGAGTAATACCCGCGTCCTCTTTCCTAAGCCGACTTTACTCGTCGCTCGCGTACATTACTGCAACGCCCGTTCGCTTATATTACCGCTGCGTTTCCCAAGCGCAAAAGGCTTCTGGGCAACGTCGTTTTATTCGATTCTTCGTCGCGACCATCACCCTTTCCCTCTTTCCCTCGGCATGGACTTTGCATTTCTCCGAATGCCAAAGCCTTCCTTCTGCAAGGTACAAGCAAATCTCCGCTGACCGCACCGGTGAGCCCCGATAAAAAGGATTCTTTACGAGCAGTCCTCTGCCTCGCTATCGGAATTTAACCGTGAAAGTTTACGCGGGAAAAAAATCTTCGAACCGAGAGATCTCCTAATATTATCTCGCGTAGTGTACTCTCGACAATATTCTCCGCTCATAGTCGTAAATCCATCGTCGGTTTAAATCCATCGTGCCAAAACAGCGAGGATGAAAGGAAGAGATCGCTGTTTAGGGCGCGCGGTTCTTACAGACTCGAGAGATCAGGAGATCCGAGAAGCGTATTCACCACGGCGCGTAGCCACTGTCCGCCTAAGTGGACGCGGTGCGAAGCCCACCGAATCCTAAGCGGCGGTGCGGATAGGCGAGGGGGCTTCGCCGCGATCATTAGCCCGCACGGAATTAAGAGGGATTCGCGGATGATCGAATCGCGGGGAGAGGACTGCCGGGAAATTGGCAGGTTCGCCGGGTTGTGATCGAGTAACCCAATTCCTCGAAACAATGGCGCTTTTGTCGGCGGCCCTCCTGCACGTCTGTAATTACTCGCGGCGGAATCTCCCGGCGACATATATCGGGCCCCGAAGATAGTCCTGTGGTTGATCCAATTAAGGATAGACGAGCGGGCGTACGCGCCTCGCTTTGGCGCTCTCTCCCGCTCCTCCGCCATCGAACGTCCCTCGAAAGTCCTCTTTGATAATTACCGGACCGTCCCGGTAACACGTCCTGCCATTCCGCGTCCATCCATTAACGCCTCATCGCGGGGACGTCTCTGCGGCGAAGGTGACGGCACGCCGACGCCTCGACGGCTCACGCGCTCGTCGACCGCGTCTCAACTTCGATCGTGACGTTGCACCTGGAACGGCACGTTTCGCACGCCAGAAACCTTGTCCACCTAGTAGACCGATCGCCACCGTTTGTGCGGACAGGACGAAAGAGGGACGGTTTGAGAATAAAAGCGTACACGCGGATAATGAGGGACGAGGTCCGAGTTGTCGTGGTCGTACAGCTTGGGATACACGGCTCGGGGTAAGGTTCGAATCGAGGAGAGTGTTGTTTGCGCGGCAAAAGGTCTCTGGAGTACTCTGGAGATAATAGATGAGATTTGTTTGCCCGCCTGACTTTTGGGCGTCATAGCTTTCGAGGACTTAGGACTCGAGGTTCAAGGTGGATACCCAAGAGCGCTTGCTCTCCATCTTTCGAGATGCTGGAAAGATGACGGCGAACGAACCTCCCGTGTCATTATTGTAAATATTCCGAGCCTACGATCCACCGCCTTGCACGTCCACCTTATTTCTCTCTACAGGATTAATACGATTGGATGGATGTACATCAAATATGAGTCCTCCCTTCGATGAACTCCGTTAAGTCCTCGAAATTCATCTCGGGACGTTCCGCCAAAGGTCGGATCTCTCCAGCATCCATCCACTCGTCCTCCGGCCTATCCTCCTTCATACGTCATCCGCTTTCTCGTCGTCAGGGGCAGGGAGTTAGCCGGCCAGAGATTAAGACGGGGATGAAAAGACACCGGGGACGATGGCACGCGGCTCCGAAATTCCGGAATCCAGTCCCAGCGCCTCGTCGTCCGGCTGCAAGACGAGGGCCCGTGGCCCGGGGGCGTGGATGGATGGTTAAGGGTGGCTAAAACAGTTCGTAGGTGGCGGCACGAGGGAGTCGGTAGGAGAGGGGGCGGGGAGGGAGGAAGGGGCGGGGAATTAGTATGCGGCTGCTGTCACGCTCCCCTCGACGACGGCGCCTTCCTGCACCTTTCGCCGACCCTGGACCACCACCACCATCACCAGCAGCGCCAGCGCCAGCACCAGCACCACCACCGCCCAGACTAGACCGTTAATTTTCCATCCCGTGACTCCAATCAATCTTACGGCCCGTCAGCGGCTCTCCCTTATGGCGATGCCCCGTAGCCCTCGTCGTCTCACCTCCGGCCCTGATACGTCATCGCCTTCTACCTCGATCCGAGGACGGAGCCCCTCGTCATTTCCCCTCGCCCGCGACTTTTGACATCCGGCCTAAATACCCCTCGACGGCTCGTTTGTCCAAGATGACGATTCCACGGATCGGATTTCGCCGGGCCGAGAGTATGCGGCTTCGGTTATGCGGAGGTACGGGAGGTATTTCGAGTGCTCCCTGGAATTCGGCTTGGAGCTACTGGGAGACCTCGAAGCGAGACGTCGCCTTACTTTTGGCGCCCGTGTTTCCACCGTGCGAAACGCGTAGATTCCTTGCTTTTTAAACGATTCGAGTATTTCGTTTCGCGGGACCGACGAGCCTTGCCGCGTAATGGGGCGGCGATGTTACGAGCCGAATTTTATTAAAGCCTTGTATCGAAAAATAATGTTGAGAGGTTTGGCATTAAAGCCGGGCGGTTTCTGCGATCGCGTACACACCTGGGGATGATGGATGGCCCTCGGTGGAATTATCGATGAGAATTCTTGAATGCCTAAATCGCGGCCGGTAATCTAATAACGGGCAGACAAGGGTAACGACAAAAGTCAAGCTCGCCGAACGCCTTTCGAGCTCATCTTTTGCAAAAATGCAGGACCGTGGGACGGGCCTTCGAGCGGCTTGCGAGATGCAAATGGAAGTTCCATCGGAACTTCGTGAAAATCCTCGAAGGATATCATCCAATAAGAGGAGCGGAAGTGCCGGAAAGAGACTATGGTAATAAGAGAGGAGAAATGGGTAATCCTTGAAACGTGAGCTGGTAACCACTGTTCCTGGCCATAGGGTGAGTTCTAATGAAAAAAGGGGGCTTAATGTATATTAAGCGCAAAAGCTGACGATTCGAGCGATTCGAGATCAAGACTTATCACCGTTGGCTAACCGAAAGACTGGAAGGCTTGGATATTATGCGTTTAGAATCTTCGATATTTCTCGACTTCCCGACATTTCCAGGCAAATGACGTACGCAACAATCATTCGGTATCCAAGGTTTGTAATTGCTCTCGAAATCTCTGGACGATGATGCGACTCTCTGGATTTCGTGGCTCACCCGGCGCAAATGTAAAGCCATAAGTAACAGCTCCCGGCGGAAGAACCCACTCCGTCTCCGTAAAAACCCTTCAGAGATATTCCTCAACAAGATGTATGTTAATCCTGGAAAGATACGTGGTATGGAAATCAGGAAAATGAATCCCGCGGGTCTGAAAATGCAAGAGAGACCGACTATTGGGTAAAGAATGAACCTCCTCTTAAAGAGATTGAAATAAGGTCTCGGTTAGATCCCTATATCAAAGTCGTCCCTTGTAACATTGCGAAACTCCGCACAACGTGCTGTACTTTCCTACTATGCTGTTAATCAGTCGATTGAAAAATGACCGACATTCGGCAAAGTATCGCGGCAAAGATGTCAGAGGGACTAATCGGAAATGCCTATATCTGTCCGCGGAGCCAGGTAGAAGCAAAGAAGGTTTGTTTGGCAAAGAACAAAATGTGCGACTCGAGAGTCGCTCGTGAGCGAGAAAATTCGATGTGGCAACCACTGGATCCCCTCGGGGCGCGGGCCCTAATGAAAAATCGAAAGTTAATACGCGACGCCCGGCTGGCGGAGCAGGTGGTTAACTAATCTGAATTCCGAGGATATTGCCGCCATGTGTCAATCTTTCTCTTTGATAATAAGGACACCGAGGTGGCGGGATACGACGATGGCGCCTCGAAGAATAATCGCAGATCTTTTTGCCTAAGAACGCGGGGACAATGAGCGACCGTGGGGCGACGGGACAGGAAAATTAATCACGTCCCAGAAAGTTGCGTAATTGCATCGATCGTTCCGGCCGGGGCCTTGTTTCGCTTAATCTTCACGCGTCAGCTTCTTCCTTTGGCATTTTTTTTCATCTCCGAGAAAGCGATCGCGTGTCAGACTCGTGGATGATCGCGAGGCGGGGAAAGTTATTTATCCCCGGTTTGGAATCCTGCGAAGGATCGTTCATACGTCCAAGATATCGCATATTCTATAATGTCAAAGGAATCCTACGGAGGCAAAAATTAGAAATTGCCTCCCGATGTTGCCCTTGCTATCGTCGATGTAAATATTTTATCTTCGCAAAGAGAGATGCGATAAATATCGCTTATTGGCCATATTAAAGAGACTCCATATATTTCAGAGATTTTTTTTATGGATTATTCACTTCGCCACGTTAAATATATTCACCACGGGAATATCAGAATTGACAAGATTACGATTTTTATCCGCGCGAGAAGTATGAGTAATATCGGATAGCGAGGATCTCGAATACGACGAACGTGACCGAACACACGCGAATCGACGATGATTCTCATAAATTAAATTTAAAAATTCGAATAATCGGCCGGCTATGCTTTTTCGTTGGTTATTACAGTATGAATAAAGGGGGGATAATCTCGATAGTGAAAAAGGAAGATAGTAACCTGTCGGCAGAGGGAGAGCGGTGTGCGGGTAGATAGGAAATGGGATGTGGAAAAAGTGTCGGAAAGCCAAGGGTGGTTCAATCGGCGCCGAGCAGTTCGACGAATGGAAATATGTCTACGTACGGTAATGCGATTAAAGGGGGAGAACGAGCACGGCGTTAAAAAGAAAATCCTCGTGGGAGGTAAAAATATTTCCATGAAATCCTCCGAGACGATGGCTTCGGGTTCTCGTTCGGGGGATTCGCTGGAATTCGAAATCCGCTCGCTGTTTGTCGTAGCTAGCCCTGTATCGACCAATATAAAAATTCCGCTTTCCCGTACGATCGTAATTTTTCGTTAGATTTGCACCGCTAAAATTTGCACTCGCTTTGTCCATCAGAATCGGTCCCCCGTTCTTTAACCATCCAATGAAACACGGGATAAACAATTTTACGCCCACGATATTATCTTGATATCCATAGCCTTTGGCACGCGTTCCTTTACCGGAAGTTCATGTGCCCAATAACGCAGAAAAATCGCGATCTTCCTCTTTCATTCATCCGTGAAAGGATGCTCGAAACTTTGCTGGAAAGACTTTCAAAGGGGACTTGCCTATATAGCCCACGCCTCGAGAAGCTTAATTAAACAATAACCATACGCCCCTCCTCGCAAAAGATCCAAAGTGGACGATCCTTCCGCGTGTAACATTCCGGAATGCTGTTGCGGAGATCTCATTAAAACCAGGGATGAGCTCTAGCTCGCCTAATTAGCACACCATTCTCCTTAGCTTCCAATCGATCGGCCGTTTATTGGCAGGCGCATTCAATCGGGAAGTGGAACGGTGGATAATTCCGAATCATTTCAATCACGAGCCGAAGGCATCGATCACATTTCCAGCATGTCCCCGCTCGCTCCACCCTTCGCGATGACATCGAAAACTCTACAGTGTCCTCTACAGCTTACCGATGCTCTCTCAAATTCGCGATACAACACGATCTTGCGCACGATCAAAGATGATATTCACGAAAATCGTGGACCTCCTACGCGAGGAATAGGGCCATCGCCATTATTCCATTATCCGTTGATCATCGTCGCGTCCTTTGAGGTCTTCCGATCGGAAGAAGCAGTTATTCTCCTCAAAGTTTCTTCGGCCATCGCGATTATCATCGACGAACAGGAGACGTCAGAATCGTCGTCGGATAAATCGGGGGCTCATTAAAGCCGAAGGGGAGGCGGCGCCCTCGCCTTCGGCTAATTAAAACCGGCCTCCTTGCTTTCCAATCGATCTCGCATTTATTGGCGCGAGCACTCAATCGGAAAAGATTCACCGAGAAGCGTTCAAAAGAGCGGAGAGTAGGCTTGACCCCCTAGTTTCGATCGCGATCATCGCCGATCGACGATCCGATTTTTCAACTCGAGCTTTATCCTTCCTCCGTGCATTTTTCTTTTACCAAACACCATTTACCTATCCATAGCCGTGCGACGGTGTAACAACCGCACCGCTCACAATCGCGATCATCTTTTTTTTTTTTTGCTTTGCTCGTGATACCATTACGGGCAGTCAAATTCAAAAAGTTACTTGGTTCGTTCGGATAAGAGAGAAAACCTTGATAATCGTCGGAGCAGAAATAGCGCCTTCTCCTCGAAGTTATTCATACCCAGTGACGACGACCTTTCGAACGCAATGCAACGTGACGAGGGCAATAACGTCCCTCTCTCTCCCTCCCAGCCCCCTTTTTTCTCCTTCTCGATCATCGAGAGCTCTGCGCCGCAAATATCCGCGAAAGACGTTAACTCCTTTCTGGCACGCATTCGCGTCGCTTTTCCCCGCGTCCCCAGGGGGTACGTTCTCCAGCCCCGTCCCACCCTTGGTATATTCCTCCATCGGTCGCCCTCAGACGCCCCTCGCGAAGGCGGCAAAAGAGTGGAGGGCGGCGGGAGGAGGGATGGAGGGCGAGAGGAGGGGGCAGGTCGACTCGCTTGTATAATTCATGGGACCACCCGGCGTTCGTGGTCCGCAGGTCCGACCACGTTTTCCTCCTCCCCTCCGCCCTCGCGTTCGCCACCCTTCGGCCGCTAACCCCCGCAGCATCTCAATGCTGACCGACCACCAGATTAGCCCCAGGAAATTGCCAAACTTCTCCTCGCCCCGGCAGAAAAGTCGATTCCAAAAGTCGTTCCTCAAGCGGCCAGTAACTCCCTCCCCTCCAGCCTCCCTCAAGACTTTTAGCCGGGCTTCTCCTCGAACGACGGGACACGGGGAAACGTCTCCTAAATTAATGCCCCGCGAGTCCATCCCTCCGACTCCTGCGACTGTACCACTCTCGTTTCTCTCCACGAGTACCTCCTCCTTCCCGCCCTTTCGCCCCACCACGCTCCTCCTTCCCGATGCCCCTTCCCGTTCTTCTCTCCAGATCCATCGTCGACTTTCGGACCTACTCTATCTTCGAAAGAAAAATATTTGAGTGCTATGTTTGTGTTACGCGTACCACGATACGCATGTAACTAATAGAGACGTGAGGCGTTCCTTGTCAGATCTTTAGAATACACGCTTTCTGGACAGCGTCGATCTTGTCCTCGATGTTTAATCCGCGTGGAGGAATATAATAAGATCGCGAGGTCTGGAGAATCGGCTGGAGGGCCGTGGGACGGATACGGATTGCGCGGGTCGATTCGAGGAAAGCGCGTGTCTCCCGAAGCGGCAGGAAGGGATAAAGAGCCTGGCTTCTTGGCCTGGGGAGCGAAATTAACGAGCGATGCTAGTCATTACGATTTCTCAGCGGTGTGTTTACATGGGCCGGCTGCATCCCGTCCCTCGTGGGGACCGCATCCGAAAGTGGCGCAATTGGAAAGGATTTTAGCTAAATTAAAAAGCCGTTTTCCCGAGCCTTTTCCGGGCGCGCGGCCACCAACGGTTATTCACGCTCCGCCGAAGACATTTTCCCGCCGTTCCGGGCAAAAGTAAAAGTGACGCCTGTGCGCGCCGGCTTTAATAACGGTAAGAGTCAAATCGTGCTCCCCCTTCTCTCCTAGTGCATTACTCCTTATTAACATATCCTGCCCGTTCGACGGCTCGCGCCGCTGCCAATTAGAGCCATCCGCGTAATTGGAGACCCCAAGCCGATCCGGGAATTGATCTTCGACCGAGCGCACCGGATACGTCTTTGTAACTCTCACCCTTTGCGCTGTTTAATCAGCAACAACGACCGCCCTTCGTTTGGTCCCCGACGTGCGCATCGTCGTATTCAGCGATAGGATACGTAGGTGGATTTCGAAATCTACACACGCCATTGGCCCAACGCTCGCTGTACAAGCGCGACTCGTCCAACTCGACTCGAACGATCGTGCTCCTAAAGGTGGAAAAAGCTCGAGAGGCCTTTCGCGAATATCGCCGGGCCGCTCGAGGCTCAATACCCGCGTGTACAACACCGTGTAAACGAGATTTCACCTCCTCATAGCGTATAACGGTCGCGGGCATAAATAATTTATCGAACCGCGCAGGAATCACGGCAGGAAGTTTGGGCCAAGTTTTCGAGGGGGGCGGCCCCTGGGGGCCCGAGGGCGGGAAAAAAGGGGGGAATTCTTGCACCTAGCCGCGGCGAGGGGAGAAGAGCGGAGGAGGAGGCCCGAGAAGTTACACAAAGCCACGGCGCCGTTTTCTGTCTGCCGAGTTTGCGGAAGTCTGATCGATTCATAATTAAAGCCCGACGAGGAGCGCCGGGAGGTTCGATATCCCTGGGAAAGACTCGTCGGGGAGCCGCGTATCGCGGTAAAGAATTCATCAGAGAATTTCTCCGGGCCGGATGAAAATCTCGGTGGGTACCTTCCCGAATGATGAATTTCTTAAGGCCCGATGATGCTCCGGATAGGAGGCCCTCCCTCCTTCCGCGCTCCGTTATTCCGGCCCGCTTACGCGTCCCTTATTTTCCGATGGAGCCCTCCTCGTCGTTAGCGCGTTTACTCCTTTTAATTCTCGGGATCTGATGGAACAACGCGGCCGAGCATCCGGCGGAGGAAGGAGCGGCCCGACTGGAAGTTTGCGTTTGCTTCGACAACTCGTTAACGGACGTCGAGCGCCGACTTCTGTAGCGGACGCGATCGATTCGATGACGCAAACACTTAACCTTGCGATGGATGTGGTAAAACGTTCGTCTGGAAGTGTACGAGACGGATGCGGTATAATGCGGCTTCGAGGATGTAGATGAGTCCAATGCGTGGATCGAGATCCCTGCTGTGTTTTTTTTTTTTAATTAGGAGGATTGAACGACGGTGGTCGAAAGAGGGAGGTCGCTTGCTTAGCGGCGTGAATATCATCGAGCTTTGATCCAGAAGGACGAGACTCGAGTGTAAATTTCAGGATTTGACGATGAAAGGCGTTACCTGGAAACAACGTCGTTTGCCGCCAAATCGTCGAATTGGAAAATTCATTAGTGAGATTATCAACGCAGTAGGAAAATTCTGGGGGAGCATCGTTCCGTCAAGACGATTCTGGCGCGAACTTCCGAAACGTTGAGCAACTTCATATATACTCGGAAATTCGTTTAACCTGGAAACTGTTACGGATAGAAGCACGGAATCGAAATGAAATGATTCATGCGAGATTGTCCAATTAAGAATCTCTCCAAAATGTTATAATGATCCTAAAGCGACGGTGTACGTCCGTAGGATCGTCGAGGAGGACGAGTGGAACGAGCTGATTCCAATGCGATCGGGATAAATATATCCAAATTCAACCCGCGAAACGTGGTTGATCGAATTTCTTCAAGGCAAATTCGTAATGTAAAGATATAAAGACATAATACGATAATTGTCGGTAATGATAAAAGACACTGTCGCGTCAAAGAGGATCGGTGATGCGCATGTCACGCGTTTCTCCCTTACAACCCCGAGGAAAATCTCCTCGTGGATTCGCAGAAAGAAAGGAATTACGGCGGAGCCTAAACGAGCCTTCTTCTCGACAAGATTTTTATCCGGAACCTTAAACGACCGCCGTAAATACTTCGGAGAGATTAGACTTAAACGACTGGACTTTCGAGGGAGAAAAAAGGAAAGAAGTTAATTCGAACTTCTTACGACGCATCGGGGTCGCGACGCGAGGTCTGATTAATTGCGCGAAGGAAGATTAATTACGATATTAATCGGAGGTTCGTAGAGTAACGCGAGGATTTAAATCGGGAATTAAATCGGCTTTCGGCGTTCCAACGAGGGCCTTTGAAACCGTATGCACAATCGAGACTTTTGGCCGCGCGATCGGCGCAAAAGCCGCTCCGTTACCGAGAAACAGTGCATGAATATCCCATTATAGTCTCTATACACCGGGCGATACTATATTCCTACCCCGATTAGCATAATTAATATGCGTAATTAATCCCAGCTACCCATCGCGCATGCATCTATTATGACTCCCGCCCACCTCTGCGTAGAAGCACGTCAAACAGAAGGTTCCTTCGCGGTACTGGATGGTTCTCGATTTCCTCCTTCAGCCTCCGTTTCTACCGAGTATAAGCTAACCGTGCAAATATCACTCTGCGATTCTTTTAAACCCAGAACCGTGAAACATTAAACTCCGGAACCGACGATTTACAGCTTTCGATGCGAGGAGAATATTTGCACGCTCTATTTTCGCGCATAAGATCCATTTGCAGAATACGATTACGCGTGCGTGGATCGATTGGATTTTTATGGAAAGCTTCCTCGTTAGTCTCACGCGTGAAATCCCCTTCGCTCGCATTTCACGACGGGCTGGGGATACCGCGAATGCATTCTAACATCGGCCCAGGGGGGGACATCTATTGCGATCAGCACTATCGTTGGAGACATATCGTTCCAAAGTTATATTACGGGAACCTCGAATTTGGGACGAGTTTCCAGTATTCTCTGCCTTTCCTTGGCCAGAGGCAGCCGGCTGTGTTTGATCAACGCGCATTTATAACTCTGGACACAAGGTATACGCATGTCCTGTTACGCACTTGCCATCGCATCAATCCGATAAGTAATGTCAAACATATCGGATGACGGATACGCGATTATCTTTGAACTCTATCTCTTTGATTTCTACAATTTTCACGATGGTCGGTTAAATAAAACCGTTCATCTATAACGTGACAATTTTTCTTAACGCAACACGGAGTGTATCGTAAACGATGTACACGATATTGGGAAATAAAATATATGTTCGAGTGTTTCGAGCTTTGCCAATATCGTGCGCTTTCAACGAGATGTCCTTTCTACGAGAGAAGAATACGGAGAATCCATGAAAAACGAGATATGCACAAAAAAGCGGGGAGCCACTAAGAAAGCTCGTTCCGCGAAACCTTTCGTTCGCGTCGTTCGTTAATTGCTGTTCTCGAGGCCACGGAAACGTAAATCCACGGTGGGGCGGCAGTCGAATTCGGGTTGGACGACGAGGCTCAATTAAGAAAAACAAAGGAGAAAAGCGAGCGCGTTATAAACGAGGACAGGATGGCCGACAATTAAATCCTCGTCTTGGCGGGCGGTGGGACGTTGCATTATGTATACCAGTGCTTCCCAAACATTCCGCTTCCATGTAAATCTTTGAAACGCCTTTCAAACTTTTCTCCGCGTCAAAATGAAGAAAAACGTTGGCGTAATACTTCTATCAAATATCCATGATCGTACAGATATTTATTTCTTAGTACCAAAAGCAACATTCAAAATAGCATAAAGGAAATATCTGCTTGGAAAGCACCGAATGAAAGAAACATTATAAGCAGAAGACAAGCTGGAATCGCACAGCAACCTCGACACCTTGATGAGACACGATCGCTACCGAACATCCGCGACGCGGTTCGCAATACTTTCGTGAGCTGCGCACGAAAATATATTTCCAAAATTCGTATAACGTAAACGAGCAACGATGCACCGCTTAGAGCGAAATTAGCAGCCTACAATCCGACTGTGCGTGTTTTCGCGAGGCGGAAAGCGCCGAGTGGGAACCACGGGTCTATACAAAACGTCGAGGGAGGACGGCGCGGCGAGAAGGGGTGAAAAACTGGAGAAAATAAGGCGGGCGGTCGAATGAATACGATATTCTTGCTATCCGCGAGATTCGCCCCGCGGTTCGACTCGACCGTGGAATAAATTAGCCGAGCCTCTCGACCCAAGGAAGGCACCACCAGAGTCCTGGCTGAGTGGTGGTGGGGGGGTCGAAAGAGCGGTAGGGTATCAAGAAACAGGGGTACTTTGGCCCTTAGGCGGTCCTTAATAATAAATTCATATCTCTACGACGTCTCACCCCGCGAAGCGGGCACCCTGTCGACCATCCCCTGGCGGGGGCTCGCGAGCGGAGCCAACCCTGCCCTACGGACGACGACTAACCGAGGCTCTCCTTCGGCTCGACTACAAATCTCTTTTTTATGCCGCTTAATAAAACTCGTCTGACATATCTCTGACTGCTACCACTTAATTTCGTCCCTCCTCTCCGTAACGGAACCCTCTTTCCCGCCCCCTTCCACTCTCATGGTTCAACCTCCCTCGCCCATGGATACCACCGTGTCCCGACCTTTGTCTCTGGCTCCTACCCCTCACGATTCATAAGCGCTCTATATATATATATATATATATTCCGACAAAGGAATCACGGGAAACTCCGAACGTTTGATTTTTGCCCGAATTATTTCGAGCGTGATGAGATATATTGGTAGAGTAATCACTTCTAATTAGAATAGAAGGCTGGTATTTTTTGCAACGGATGGAAGCCTTTGTGCGAACGAAATATCGATGAAAAATATGTGGAATGTATGGAAGTAACGACCACGAGAGCGGGATCTGGAAGTTCCTGGCAATTGGTCCTGATAAAAGTTATTAGCAGCGCTATGCCGTCCGGAATTCGGGACGATTCTCAAATGCAAGTCTACAACGTATTCGGTCATTTGACATGGCCTTTGTGCGAACGAAATATCGATGAAAAATCTGTGGCATGTATCGAAGTAGCGACCACGAGGGCGAGATCTGGTACTTCCTGGCAATTGGTCCTGATAAAAGTTATTAGCAGCGCTATGCCGGTCGGAATTCGGGATGATTCTCAAATGCAAGTCTATAACGTATTCGGCCATTTGACATGGCTGGCAGTGCGGAGCTAATTCCGCGCTCCCTTTGCCCGGTGATAATTCAAAATTAGTTCCGTACCAACAGTCCGCAGAGTCACCCACTCGGAATATGACCGTCCACGGTCACCGACTCGTCCTCCAGAATTCGCAATATTTATCATCCCCTACCGCATATGCGTAAGAATTTAATGTCAGTTTCGGTTCTACCTCTGCGCAAAACACCGGGTTATACGTAGCGGACTATTTTAACGTGCGGAAACTTTTCTAATAAATTTTCAAAGCCCGATGAGAATAAACTTTCCGAGACGAACTTTCAGAAATTCTGGTAGAAATACAAAGCATGGCTGTTATTCGGCTTCCTTCGTCGGATATAAACGATGTATAACTTCGGAGGGTGATTAAAAGATACGATAATAATCGAGGAGCTCCGTGGATTTGAAGTTTACGACGAAACGAGACCGATATCTAAACGCCCTTTTTTGCGATATATTATAAAGATTGCGGTTCGGTGAAATATTTTCACTTGCTCGGATATCGATTGATCGCAAATTAACAAAGCAATGGCTACTGCGGAGAAGCGCGTAAAAACTATCGAGCTCGTTGCAGTTGCGTTCTTCGATGAAGAATTAAACGAACCACTCTCAACGGGAGATCGCGCGAGGCCGACGGTCAATTAAAGATAATCGGGTAATACGGTACAAGTGGGCGAAACGGCGCGATTTATCAGCAGGTGCCGTGGAAAAAAAACGACCTCGAGAGGCGGTACAATCGATCAGCGTTAAGCAGTTGATTTTTAATACGGTCAATTGCGACCAGTCCCCCAGAATTCCCTCGAGAAACGAGGTTTCGTTATGCCGTTCTGTGCTGCTATTCGATTATCCTACCGATTCGCTTCATTATCGGAAAGCATCGACAATCGTTTGTCCGCATCGTCCACCCAATTATCATTCTAAAGCTTCTCCGCGAATTCTCGATTTTTGCGAATCTTCTCAAAAATTAACGCGAGCGTTGCTCCGTAATTTACTCTTCGTTTATTTTTAAAATTAAAACCCGCCATAAATAATCTAGCTGAGACTTGGTTGTACGCTTTAAATCCATTGGCCGAAAATCCGGTCGAAAATAGTAGAGCCCGGTGCTAACGACATTGGTGGCCGATGGGGAGAATCAAAGGGGACAAGATTTCCGCGGTGTAGAATAGCGGATCAAACCGTGAAATTCTTCATGTCCGGTCACTCGTTTCCCCGACTCCGGCCATTTGCCTCGCGGCCGCGCGATCCTTCCTCCCCTGGCAGCCTTTTATGCTAAACGGCCGCTTCATTTGAATGTCGCTAATGCGAAAAACCGATGCATGCTAATGGAGACTCCGGGCGCGACCCTTCGACCACTGGGAATATCTCGGACCTGTCCGCCACTTCTCGAGCATCCCCTCTTTTTCACCCCCGACACGCACACGCGTGCACCTCGAAGCGTGGACCGGCCATTTCCTCCGCAGCAACCCTTTATGTCATATGCATACGTTATGACCGTGGATTCGTGCCTGCGCTACCGGATGGGCAAAAAGTCCCGCACCCAGGTCGCCAACGAGAGCCCGACCAACCGCCAAGGGGATGAGAACGTGATTTGGGATATCGATGATACGCAGGAAGAGTTTTGTTCGATCCCTGGGGACCTTACTTTTCTCGAGTCGAGGATGGTAACGCTAGAGTAACTGCATAAGCAATCGAAATGGTTGGGCCGTAATTTTCTTTGTATCGAATCTCTCGAACTCGTGGAAGAGTATTTTTCGAGATTTTCCACCTTTGAAAAGTACCACAGGCTGTCCCTGTGAAACGCAGGTTCGATGGTGCAAAATTAGGTTTTTAATCGAAGAGCCTGAGGTGCAAATTAGTGGAGCCGCGGAGGACGATAGGCGTCTCATCTGTTTTGTAAACACCCGGTACAGGTATCGGGTTGTATACTAAGCACGACACCCGCGAGGATCAGTCATTAGCTCTGCAAACTGATGGTTTAAAGCGCGGGTAAACATAAGACATTTACGGTGCAGCGGGTATGTATCGAGGCCTCGAAGATCGATCGCAGGTCACGATATTGATGCCAAACTGAAATTGGCCGCGTTAAATGCAAAGACGTCTCGGGAAATATTGAATCGCGTAATTATCAACGGTGTATTGGGAAAGGCATAAAGTTAACCGGGCAATTCTGTCGGGGAATCGAGTGGTTTGCTTATAATTTCTGGAATATCCTGATTGAGAAATACGATAGTGCCCTCACTAAGTGGCATATCCTTTTTTCGATAAATTACTCTCAAACGATCGCTTCGCGACTATTTCTACTTCTAGGGCACGGAGAGGGATACTCACTGTAGAGACGAATCGTGCCATCGGTTTCTCCTCGTGGATTTTTTGCGATGCACTTGTAACTGCCGTAGTCCTCCTCCTAAAAGCAGAATTTGTTCCGTTGGACATATCAGGTGGAATAATTATACGAAAAAGAAGATCTTGCTAGGGTTAGGAAAATACAACCGGTGCTTTAAAACGTGACTTATAATAGCACGCTCGCGGATAAATAACGAGTACGATCGATACTGGAAAATAAAGGAGTTAATGAACTTAACGAAAATTCAACACGATTGATTATATTTAATCTCCGATATTCGTTTCTCTGGAATATCGCGAAATCATTGATACAGAGTATTTGCACACGATATAAATACGTTTTACACGTAATCTGCACGATAATGGATTTACGTTGTGAATATGTATAATAGTGCAAGCTATGATACGCGCAAAGTTAAAACAGTAAATTGTTTGCCACATGCCTGCAGCAGACGTAGCACTGCGGATTTCCTCGTATTTCTCCGATTATCCGATGTCCATCTATGCGCGTGGAAAATGGGCGATCGGCAAATAAACCTTTTTTTTATACGCGATGGTGAGTGGTGCGCAAACTTTTCACCGTGCCGTGAGATTTTCGAATATCACACCTGTTGACTCACTGAGCGATTGTGCAGACTTGGGGTTGGGTTACGCTTAGGTGCCTGTTTACTGCTTAATTTAGGGTTGAAACCTCGGGAGGGTTACCCGGGTCACTACGATTTTCCTCTGGCACTTTTCTTGTTGCCAACTCTCTTAACCGTTCGTACAAGAAATATCACCGCTCGATGTTTCCGACACCCTAATCTTAATATTTCTCAAATTTTCACATTTCGTTAATAAGAGCTTAAGCGTTATGAAAATTGTATCGCATCGTACCTTATACGATGTGAGCTCACAAAACAGTTCTAAAACGTTTATGTAAACGTTCTGACAATGAAGACCTCGCGATTTTATCAGAAACCTTACGCTTCTCAATGGGACGTTTGTTTGCTAAGTCGAGTAAATGAGTATAACGCTGTAATTTTCATCCGCGACTGTGTAATCGAGAAAACGGTTATCGCAACGGCCAAAATGTAATTGAGTTTCAAAAAGTCGAAAGTTCTGAAGGCATGATTTTTAAGATATCACCTGTTGACACCGAGGAAACGAAGCGGGAAGCTTAGACCAAGTTAATACGTATAGCTCAATTTGGAGGGAAACTCGGGAGGGTTCTTAAGCCGTAGGTACTGCTAACCGACGACGAGTCACCCTCATATTTCTCGGTTACTCTCAACTTTCCAGCTCTCAAAAATGTTCGAGGATCCCCGTAACGTCATAAAGAGCGTCGGGGATAAATTGTAACTTTCATTTTACAACGGAAATTGAGGCTCGGTCCTGCACGATCTTAACTCTCTATAATCCACGGTGACTTTAAGGCTTCCTTTCGCTTATACTCGTTATAAGTAAAAAAAAAAACGTCAAATCGCAAACGTCAAATCATCGATCGCTTACGTTTCTTTTCTCTTTACAGCGCTGAAAATTGTGATTCGATTTTTTATCCCATCGAAATTCGAAATTCGGGAAGCGAGAAAGAGTTTGGAAAAGCGTAAAAATACGCGAGCAAACTCACGTCGTGGCTGAGCGTTATTTGTAATTTAAATGAAACGCACACGTGTACGTCAGTATCCGCGAAGGGGTCGAGGAAGTTTAACGGAAGAATGTCACCGTTAGGCATGCCGTTGGGGGCGGAACAGTGAGTTCGGCGAAGGAAATACTCGAGCGAATCGACGATGTTCGAGCGTTAAAAGCCCTGATAAAAATACCTCCATGGACGTTAAGTTCCAATGGCAGGAATAAAAAACGAAATTGCACGGCCGCACCGACGCGCCTCGGGTATACGACTTGCCTTCCACTCCCGGTCTCCATACGTGCCTGGCTCGCTATTCATTCTTAATTTTGCCGCTCGTGACAACCACTTCATCGCGCTTGTTTTCTGTCAGTGAGGAACGATCCTGATTTATGACCAATATTTGCAGGCCGTGAATTTTCGAGAGCCCCGCCACTGCGACCATATCCTTTTTAAAGCTGCCGCTCCTCGGTTTAACGGGCTTTTATAACGTTATCCTCGTTAAACGAGCCCATTACTCGTGTCTCTCCCGCAAGGCGAAAATAACGTTCTTCGACCGTACACCTACCTTGCTTCTAACCAAAATTTTGCTCCTCCACGCCTAAGAAATCGTAGCTCCTCCTTTATTAAGTGGTACACCTTGACGATTAAATATCGTATAATTCGACCTCGAGGACCAATCTCAATTCCCGCTTATAAATACGGATTATCGGACTTTCCAGACAAGATGTATATTACATAACCAGTGGTACGGAATCCACCTTAAGACAATAGGTTTCGATCGCGCACCATCTTAACGGCAGTGGTTCCATGCGAAATAAACGAACGGACAAAAGTTACGAACGGGTCTCGCTTTCCCTTGCAGGAGCCGGAAGCCCCGCAAAAGTTGCCCACCCAGTGCAATTTCGGGCCGGATGTTTTTCTTCGGGAAAACAGAATTACGCTCTCTCGGGAAAAATACTGGCCGATGCCCGACATCGTTACCGGCGAACCGATTGCGATTTCGGCGATGACTAGCGTCGCGTATTTCTATACGCGGCGTACAACCGTTACCGTGATAAATTCCCGTTGTCGAAATCATATTATATACCTCGAAATTCGCGGCCTCGCTGTCGGGGAAATGAATAAAAATAGGAGGAGAGAGGGAGAAAGAAAAAAAGCCGCGGACGGATGATAGAATGTACGGCGTTAATTGATTCGGACGGAATTTTCGTGTTTCAGTGTCCCGGCTATCGATTATTACGCCCCGGTTAAAACGCAGTTTTTATCAAGCGCAGAGGTTCCATTATTTAATTTTCGAGGCATTCGGAAAATGCTCGCCGTGCACCACGGCCAACTATGTTTTTTTCCGCCTATCCCGCGGATGCCACGGTGTTTTTCTTCTGCCGCATTTGCTCCGCCACTTTCAAAAAACAGCTCCGATACGAGTGCGGTAACGACTGGAATTAAAGGTTGCAACCCGTTTTCCGCGAAATTTACTTGTTATTTTAGCTTCGCGCTTTTCAAACGTGAACTTAAACATCCATAAATATACACTGCATCGGCGTTGAGTATCTTTACGGACTTGTCGTTGCGGCTTATAAAGACACGTTTGCAGACGAGAGCAAAAGTATTGTAGTTGGAAAGATGTAAAGTAAACTTGCCTGCAGGTCGTTAATCGTGAGCGTCATGTGCGTTTTGTAAGGAAGCTTGTCCGGCGTGGAGGTGGCTTTGTACTTGATGCTGTCGTGAATCATCAGGTTGTCCTCCCTGGCCCAGTAATTCAAAGAAGTCGGGTGGGCCTCGGTGTAGCATTCCAACGTAACCGAGTACCCCAAGGGTGCGCCGACCAATTGGTGGGGTATCCAGAGCATAGGGGGGACTGCAACGACAAAAGTGATCGATTGGCTCATAAATGTTCCAATTACTACCGATACACGATGGCTCGGCGATCGATATCCCGTCTCTGTGTCTATAAATCTCGAACGGTGCTTTACCATCCGCACGATATTCTCGGCAGACCCTCCGTGAAACCATCTCGTTTTCGGCTCGAACAGCTCGCGAAATTGTCCGAGTTACATCGAATCGAATAAAGGTGTCACGGGCTACCCTCTGCCCTCTTTTTTTTTTTCTCTTTATTTCCACCGCTCAAAGGAACTTTCCTGGCACCCGATTCTCGTACTTCCTCCGGCATGTCGAACTTCTTGATTAATTTCCACGGAATTACTGTCCGTCCCAAAAATTCGAGGACGCAGAAATGCAAAGGAAGTGCGCCAGATATTATTTCTGTATCAACTTTAAATCCTCCAAGAAGATCGTTGCATTTTTTGTATTAAGCAACGAGTATTTAATTTCATAGCCACGGTTCATATGTGCTGTGGCTTTACGGTATCGCGGAATTTTCTCGAATAGGAGTACGAATTGGATCGTCGAGGGAATAAATATCGGTCTGGACCGATAAAGCAACGGGATGGAGTATGCAAGAGTGACAGCGCGTAAATAGCGTTTGAAACTAAATAAAGCCCTGGCTGACGAGTCCGTTAAAGAGCAACGACAGGCTCCTTATTTTGCGTGGAGGCAGATGCCTCTTTACCCCCTTATCTTTTCCCTATAATGCTCGATAATAGGCTTCCCCCTCAAATAATCTCCATAGCCGCGTCTTCCAGAGTTTCTCTTCGAATGGTCCTAACGTTCTTTGGCAAATCTGGAAAACCCTCCATCGACGTGCCAACGATCGTGGTTCGCGTCGTAAAACTCGACGCGTAATTTAACAACTGCGCGTTATCGCGATTATTAAGCCCTTCCAGTTCGTTCGATCGTGAAGATGTCTTTGAGAATGCACGGAGAACACCTTTGATCCTCCCTTGAAATTTTTATTCTCTATCCCCTTTCGGCCGAGAACTTAATTATCCTAAGATAAATTCCCGGTAGAGTGGCAAAGGCCCTCGGGCTTCCAATTTTCAGATCCCTGAAAAACGCGAGTTAAATACGGCAAGACGTTCTAGAAATACTCGGTGCTAAAATCAAGAGCGGAAGGTAAAGGCCGATTCAAAAGCATGGTAGATAAAAGGCTTTAAAATTTAAATAAAGATCCTCCGTCGAATGGTCCCCGGAAGCAACTTTCGCTTCCCCTCATTCCACGGGGAATTACATGCTTCCGTATCTCGCAGTCTTAAAACAATGCTTGAAAGCCCGATTTCCTTGATCTTCCGCTCTCCTCCTCGGCCATTTAACGATGCCAAAAAGTGCCCCAGGATTTGCATTTAATAACAAACTCCAACCCCCCGGCCATTTAGTAATCGAGGTGAATTTCTTCGCGCTATTTTTATGCCTGTCTATTTTATTCGCGCCAAAATTATTCGCAGAATTATTGTGCGCGCGAAACTTTCTTTGCCCTTCCTAAGGAAAGATTATTCCTTTCACCAGTCCGGATTAATTCAGGGATTAAACGGAGAAAGTACCGTGTCGTTCTCTGTTCCTCCCCGCTGGCCCGTGAAACGTTTTAACATCGAGTATAAGAATCGCAAGATGGATTATATATTCAGTGGACGCAGCGATAATCGAGAGTGGAATGCGTCGATTTCCACCGACAAAAGGTTTAAAACGACGATGAAGAGGCAGGGACAAGAGTGATCTAAAAGCACGTAAATGTAAATGACCTTAAAATTTAAATAAAGGCCCTCCCTGAATTGCCTTGGGAAACAAAAGGTATTCCACCGATCCCGCGGGGAATACGTCCTTGTTCCTTTATCTCTCTGCCTTCATCGCATTTTGCCAGTTCCTTAAATTGTTTTAATCCCGCATTTTTCCAGATTACGGAAAGCATTTTAGCGATTTAGCCAAGCAGGCGAGTAAAGATAATGTGCGTTGAATGATCTTCCAAAAGACGTCCACTCGAAAATGTCGGTTATTCGGGATGGTTAACTGGACAAAATACAGTTACGCTAAGCTAGCTTAAGAAATTAATCAAAGATCTTATGTTAATTTAAAGAACACATTTTTAAACACTATTGTAGAGTTCTACAGACTTGTATTTTGGACATCATTTTATAAACCATTTGATATCTCCATTATGTGCGTTTCGTACGGCATATGACATCCTGCAAAAGCTGCCCCGGTAATAAGATTTAACATAAGCAAAATCCCAAAACAGAATGGAAAACATGCTTCCTCAGAGGAAACGTGGAATCCAAATACGCTCTGCTTCAATATAGACGGCATAAAGCTCCCTTTGTGAATATCTTTTTTCAAGATCTCAACCTCTTAGCTGATTTCCCCTTCCTTTCGCGATGTACCCTTAGACAATGTCGGTATTACCTCGTGTACCCAGTATAATGACATGTCTATCTTCCGCGATGGCAAATAACTTGCGATATAAACAGCTCGACACAGACAAGGCTACGTTGAGCCAAGCTCGCTTTAAACGACTCCTGCGGAAAATGAAGAACGATAATCGACTTTTTTACCGCCTCTCCAACTTCCACGTATTCATTTTTTACGAAATAACGCGATAATATTCCTCGAACATCTTCGATGTCCACGACATTTTTAAAGACTTCCGTGCGCTCATTCGATGCTTGTTTATTATCGTTTGTATCGACAGCGTTCGCTTTTTCGTTCGTTAAATTTTTTATCGCTGCTGCGAGAAACTCTCCGGCCGTAGTTATAATTAACCGTATGTACTCGGTATGTAGCCAGTCTCGAGTGGGTGGATCTTAAACATTCACGTTTTCCGCTCGAGGCGCCAACTCGGTTTACTCTGCGCGCCCACTGATATTTCATGCTCCCGTTGTATCCTTTACTTTGTAAATGGCAATAACCATTCTCCTGCCCGCTCTTCTTATCTCGACTTTTATAGTCGAAAGTATAGGCGGACACTGTATTGCTATGCTGATATTGGGCATAACGGGGAAGAACCGAGGGGCGAGTTAAAAGGATCTCGCATCTTTCCGCTCTCACGATAAAATCTTTGCTTCGTACACATAGATATTTTAATGATCATCGAGAACTTTTTGCCAAGTCCTTTAGTCCCACCGGTCTCCTACATTTCTCTACGAAAATTAATCTTCGTCCGGAGGAACGCGTTCCATCGTGACCGTAAAAATTCGTTCCTGTACAAATTCGCGCGTTGGGAAGATCTTCGAGGAATTGTGGAGAGAGCAAACGTTCGAAAGACGGAAAAGTGCGAGGTTTTTCTCGAACCTCGCAGGCGCAAAGCGAACTCGAGTGAGGTACAATGAAGGAGAAACGAGCGATAAGGAACTCCTAAGCACCACCGGCACTTCATAAAGCAAGGTACGGGTTAAACCGAGTTATCCGGGATTTCCTTTGCACCTGCATCGTCGTTGAAGATTCGCGTTTAATTTATTCTTTTATAATTCCGCCCAACCCATCAAAGAACGCCGAGAATGGCCTCAAAAGCCCGTGGATGTGGCTTAATAAAGGCCACCTCGCCTCGTTTAAGATGGATAATTGTTTAACAACTTCCATCTCCCCCTTTATCTCGGTGCAAACGTATAAATCGTAATTCCAACGGAATCCAGTATTTAATGTTAAAGTGAAACACCGCAGTACCTTTGCATTTCTCGGCGTAGAAACGATTACATGCATATATTCACTTACTTTTCGATCGTGCGTTCCGATCTCGAAGCAGAGTATCGCGGTGGTTCCTCGATACGAAAGCAGAAAGATCCACTCATCGGCCCATTATCAAAATCGCACGACAAAGTAAAACCGAACGTACTTTTTAAATCACGCAGAATAGATTACAAGTTCGCATAGGTACCGCGTACGATTTAAAAAACCTCCAAACATTTTGTCTCGCCCCGTCGTCCCCGTCTGTGTCGCGCGAACGACTCCGTCCCCGAATATTTTCCAAGAAGGTACAAAAGCCGAAAGCGTGCACGCGCAAATCTAATATATAAATACGAATGCCTTCGCGAGCGCAGTATCCGTATAACGAGATACGTTTGAACAAACCACGGTTCTATGAATTTCAGCTTACACCACGGGGAAACTATCTCGGCTGAAATCCGTAAATGTATAATAACACGTACACTGCTAATGCATAATACGATCCCCAGGTGGAATACAAATACGGGGTTTCTCTTTAGCGAGGCGTTTCGTCGGGAAACGGAGATCCACAGCGGCAAAGGATCGCCGGACAAAGGCAAGAATCCACGGTGTCCTCGACGCGCTAAGGATCTCCGTTTAATTTATTCCTTCGTAATCCTCCCTGCCGCCCTTTAGCCTCACACCACTCCCCCCTACCCCCTGGCGTCCTCAGGCGCCATGTGGCTGTCGCGAATTTGGCGGGCGGGCTGGCCTCAAAGGCGCACGTATAAATAAAATATGTTTCCCCCCTACCGAGAAAGGCTCCCACGTACGCCTCGAGAATCTCTAGGCGCGGCTCCTAGAGTAGGTGCCTTCTCTCCTTTTGTGCCCCTTTAATTGAATATCCCCCGGTGGTCCTTGGCTCGCTCTCCTTCCCCTCTCCCTTCCTTTTCCCTCAAAGGTCACCCGATATTGCTTTACGTGCGTGCTCGCGGGCCAGTCGCGTAGGTTATTACGCGGCTGTCACTTCGGGACAAAAGAAATCTGCTTTCGGGATAATCCCAGGCGTGTCTGCCACGGCTCACCGCCGAAGGAGAGAATCTGGATCGCTGGATTCTTGTGGCGAAGGCAGAGGAGGCTTTTACCTCGAGGAAACAAAGTTTACCGGCTCTGGAGGATCGAAAGGAGGAGGTTCGCCCTTCGCTCCATCCGAGGATCTTCTTTGAGAGAGAGAAAGAGAGGCCACGGTAAATAAGGACTCGATTAAATTCGATTTCGCATTGGCCGTGCAGGAGAGATGACCAACGAACTCTCGTGATTCCTTCGATTTTGCTGGGATACCGTAATGCGGCTTTAATGGGAGATCGATATCGGACAACGAAGTTGGGGATGATAGACTCGAGTATCGCCGCTCGATGGAATCTTTTCGTATCGTTCGGATCGATACGCGGATATGCGCACGCTCTAAACGTTTGTTTTAGGCACGGAGAGTGCCGGAAAGATTAACGTCTGAATCAACGTCGAGGGACACTGAGCCGCGAAATTCGCGGAACTTCGTGGCCGAATGAATGGGCAATTAAATTTCCCAGAATTCCTTGCCTGCGATGATCGTTCCTGCAATGTCGGCGGTGTGTACATCGTCGAACGTGAAAGCTACTCCGATTTTCCAGAATATCCCAGCAAGAGTGCCCTGGCACGTAATACAGGATCGTGAATTACTTTGGATTTCAAGAGAAGGTCCCCTCCTCTCCCGCCCCCCTCTCTCGTCCTCTTTCTCGGTCTCCCCCTCCCTCCTTTTCCTTTCCTCCAGCCTCTCGTGCCAGGCGACGAGGGAGTGCTGTCTTCGGATAGCGCAAAGGATATCCGACACCTTCTTAAAATGCAAAACATTCCGTCTGAGAGTGAGAAGGGGCGGCGACGACAGAGTTGGGAGACTCCGAGAGCGGGTGTGATGCCAGAGATCCTTATTGCAAGGACGAGCCCCGGTATACGAAACCTTTCGACGGGCATTACGGTTCGATGTTCCTCCCTCCTCCTCCCTTTTTTCTTCTCTCCCCCTGTCTCCTGCATGCGATATCCCATCTGGGAGATAAGAAGCGGCCGGAGTACAAACCTGCTTGCGTTATCTGCCGGGATAAAGGTATTTGCACTTTTAAGTTATATCCTCGCCTCTGCGTGAAATTTCGCAGATGTTCTCGCATCGCGATTGTGCGAGAAACGAAATCAGACCGTAATTTTGATGGATTCACGGGGAAGGACTCGCGCGGATATTTCCGTTGGCATTCCGTGTATCAAAAAATGTTTGGAAACGTGCGACCGTACTCGTCGATTCTTTAGCGAATGTAGTTTAACGAAGAGTGGCGCATATTTGCCCCTGCTAACCACATTCAAAATTCTTCCGCATATCGCCAGAGCTCACGTGCATTTTTCATCGCGTTATTTCGTCGGTGGAAATATTATTTCGACACATCCAATAATATCGGGATTTTATTACGCGTGTAATACTACGAATTAATTTAGCCTGAATAATATCATAATAGAATTACAGGGCTGAGCGCTCTACTATAACGCTAATTGAAAAATAGCTTTAGAACGAACATTTCTGATCGCTCATCGAGAATATTTATACGCCAATGACCCTTCAAATGCCAGCGGCTATTATATACGTCCGCATATTGGAAATAACGTTCCCCGATTTTCTACGTATTCCAAACAATCCGTATTTTTCTCGCGAAAACCCTCGAGCTCGAGTTCGATCTTATCGATGATAAATATCCACCGGACGCGTTATCAACGCCGCGCAAAAATTTCATCCTGTTTATTCGGGAACGTATCCGAGTGCGGATATATTTTGCAGGGACCTATTTGCGCCTGAAATATTTGAGAAATGTTCCGGACCATTTCGATCACCGAGATACGATTTTAGGCGTGGAAAAAACTTGGAAAGTTGCGAACGTCGGACGTTGAGGAAATCCGATTCAGAGCCGGGGATGTCGGATTAACGAGCGGAGGCAAGAGCAAACGATGACGGACAGGCGTGAAAAAGAGTAATTACCTATTTATAAGAGTAATTGCATTTCGGCCGCGCGGGGAATATTATAAAGCGCGCAAACCGCGGAATTTCGCGCTTAGTCATTATGCCAGGATATTAACCCTTTAAACGGCTTCGCGGCCGAATTTACGATACGGATAATACGTCCGCGCCCAATGCAACAACCTCGTAAATTTAGTCCAATTATATATCAAAATGCCGTACGGTGTCGATCGCTCCCAGCAAGCTGTTAATTATAATAGCAACGTGCCTGCCATAGCAGAGCCGCAGTGATTTTCTAGCTCCCATTTTATCGTTGGTTAAACGGTTGAAAGGTTACGAACAGTAGAGTACAAAACTAATTCGTGACTGCGACACTCTCCATTATCTCTACCGGTCATTACGTTTTGTTTCCCCTTCGGACCCACGTAGGCATTACACCGTGTAGATACAATTATTGAAAGTCGTATATTACATTTTTTACTTCGGCCGTGCTAGAAGCGTTCCGCGCGGATTTTATTGTTGGAAGCGTGTTCGGCGTATGGAAAAGATCCGAGATGATTGGCAGAGTACAAATCCGGATCTGCAAGCGTGAAAATGAACCACTATCGTAGAATAATAGATTGTCAAATACGAGCGCGTCCTACTCCGGGTAAAAAGTTTGGGGATGCGTATCGGCCTGACGAGATTCGAACAGGAATAATGAGGACTCGATTCGCCATCGATCGCGCACCGACAATGGTCGAAATAATTAACAACGGTGAGAACAAAAGGGGGAGCTTTCGGAAAATATCGGGGGAATAGATGGGCGGCCGCCAACAGAAATATTTGAACGGCAATCGGTAACAAGTTCGAGAGCCGTTTAATTATCGGACATTGTCTCTCCTGGGTGCTACATTGAATGCCATTCGTTCGAAATTCGGGGAACCGTTGAGGCGTATACTTAATCTTGTTTGCGGGCTGCATTAGAAAATCGTACTTTACGTTTAACCCGGAATCGCATTGGCGCTGGCGAGAGTTACGGAATAAAAACGATTTAATGGCATCGATAACGAAGTACACTTGTTGCATTTACAGCCGACATTTTCGTAAATTCCATTAAATCGACGCACAAATAAATCAAAGTGCATTTTTTTCGAATGGCACTAGAGGCGATCCACATTTTATCGTTCACGTCTTTGCAATCACTTGTGAGTTTTAATTAAACACTCTGACGCAAGTTGTCTGTTTTTTTTCCCGCTAAATACATCGTTGTAAGCGAAAGAAGATGTTGCATAATTTTCTACGGGCTTCCTCCATTTAAATACGTTGTTGTTTTTACTTTTACAATAAAATCATGCACGGAAAGTGGGATTATCTTATGGTTAGAGGGGAAAATCTAGAAGGAATCCGAGTTGCGAAGGGTTAAAAGGTTGGCGAGAGAGGCGTGCAAACACTTTTGCGGTACCGTCCATCGAGATTTGGCGAGTGAAGCGTGCGTGGAGGTCAAAGTGACTCAGCCTGAGCGATGAAAGGCTTAAATATTAGCACGGGCCACTGCTAAATGTAAACGGCGTTGAGTTAGATTGCGGAGGACAATATGTGGAGCGGAACCCGCGGTTGGATGGAGGCTAATTCAGGTGGAAGTTAAACAACGTTGGAATCATCTTAAAATATAAGAGAGACCGTAGAACGAGCCGAAGCAATTACACTCCACGCTTAAGCCCCGCTTGCAGATTACCCGATCGTGCATTAATGGCATAAAACAGTGTACGAAATACAAAATGGAAGCGGTGATAAAATGTAGGACGGTTTTCTAAATCTTGGATCGATGAATTGGCAGAATAAATCTAGCATTAAATTAATACAAATGTAGTCCGTCGCCGAGCGGTGATTTCAATTTAGGTTCAAGGGTAGCTCCACCGGCGGCTCGTGCTTTCAAATTAAAGAAACCTGTCTCGAGGCAGGTAGCAATTAACCAACGTTGAAGCTACGGAATCCTCGAGGAAGAGGTTCGTCTCCTCGGCCAAAAGTTTCGGTGTTTCCTTCCTTACACCGGAATCTCGCGGAATTTTAATCTTCTCCTAGGAACCGGCAAGATTTAATAAGCGACGAGATTATTATGTATGTATTACGCTCTTCCAGCTGCGACTGAATTAAGTATGAGGCTTGTTACGGTTAGAAAGTCTGCCGTGGAAAACCTAATTGGGAGGATTAAAACGGCCTCGAGGTATTCAAAGTATTCGCCTCTGTATATCACCAACGCAGAGGCTCTCGGCTTTGGCAAAGCTATATCTAAAACTTTCTTCAACGCCTAGAATCGACAAAAGCCCGTGCGACGTCTAAGAATTACCATTCGTTTCAGACATCCCTGTGGAATTGATGCAATCAAATCGAACGTATAATACGACAAATCGTTCCGTATCCGGTAAAATTCTTTATTTCCACTAAATACAAATAACAATCGTTAAAATCGAGTTAAGCGAGCGTTCGTCGTTTTCATCGCTTTGCTTCGTACGTACGACGGCCGGCTAGAATACATTTCCACGTTGGAAACGAGCAATTTGCGCGGCGTTCAGCGAGAGCACGGGAAGCAGCTCGTATAATATCGATTCAATCCTGAGTCATTACGTCATTCAATTAAGTATGCATGCCCCACCGTTGGTGCAAAACCGACACGAGTCCACAAACCGAGATGGTTTCGGAGTTTGGAGACCTGTATGGGTCAGTGGAATTAAATGTTTCGAGCGTCCTTCGTTGGCCGGCACGAACTTTCCACGCGCACATAGTTTCCCGCCTTAACCGAATTTACCGTCATATGGAATATTCGCTCGTGTGTACCAACATAGTTACGCTTTCCAATTACCGTTTTATTACGTTAATTGCAAGATGTTTGAATTTCAAAATTTGCCCCCTACCCCTGCTGCGTCCCACTTCTGCAACGTGGAATTATCCCGAATGACGAACCGACTCTTCACGTCCGTTTATAATGTAGATCCATAATGTAATGCGACAACGTCGACACAGACTTTATTCGATCGTTATCGATCGATCATAATTTCCCGATAATCCCCTTTTTGTGTCACAGTATTTGATTTTTATCACGGTCCACGTGGAGAGCGCGTCGTCGATCTGGATTACATATCTCCGCCTAACTTAAGCGACGATAACGCGGGTTCAAATCCTACTTTATCATCGCTGGATTTTTCCTGAAAGTTCCTTTGCCGTTTCAAAAGCTGCTCGGAAAGTTGTGGTCGGAAATGATAGTCCATTAAAGTCGGAATTATTGTTCCAAAATACCGGAGTACGGGTACGCTTTTCCCCAGAGGGCAGAGATTAAACGACGGGATCCAGGTTAAAAGTACTCACCGTCCGTCGTTTGTTTGCTTGTTTAACTTTCGACACCAGCCGCTAAGGGCGTTTAATCCAAAATCCACAGTTGGAAACACGTTCTAGTTGTTTATTTAACGTGAAACAATTTATAGCCAATTCGAACAATTTACATGATATTTATCCCGCTTTTGTTTTCATGGAATTACACCCTTATTTACGGGACAAGAAAGTAAGAGCGCGCGGTACGTTTAGAAGGCATAAAACCCTCCTTATCGTCCGCGATCGGGCAAACAGCGACTCGATTTCTCGATGGCACGAGTCGCCTCTTGGCGAATCGAGTGTGGAAATCAGTCCGCGCGCCATACCGAGTTCGAGAGGCCGGATAGCAAATAAGCCGTAAACTCTGGAGACGGGGGAGTATTTTAGGAATTCAAGAAGCAATACGCGGAGGAGTCGATCGGCGGAATTCGCTGGATCAGATTGTCTCTCGTTGGCAGAAACGCCGGCTATTACGTTTAACGGGATAGACGCGAGGCACGATAAGCGTGCGCCTGTTTGGCAACGACGATAAGGGCATTACCGTTGACCTTGCCCTTCGTTAATGCCCAACGGACACCTAAGCGCACCGAAGGTATCCTCTTGACCCCGTTCCTCGAATTACGTTAAACTACCTTCCCACCCAGGGATCGCCTCGATCGTTTCTTCGCGATAAACGCTAATATTCCGATTAAAAGTCGGGATCGAACGAGACGAGGGAGGACGTGGAAATTCCAATTTTGCAAGTCAGTCGAGCGTCACTCTCGGGAGCATCGTTCGTCGCGATGAAAATTAATAGAGCTTTTTATATCGCGAAAAGGGGAGATCGCGGATCCGGAGATTAATAATCCGCGATTTTCGCCTTCGCGAAATCGGAAGAGCACGAGTTTCGGCTAGAGCAAAGATTACTGGTACGCCCGGCATTAGCGCCGCTCCCAACGCGTCGAAAAACAACGGGCTCGTTCCGCCAGAATCCCGCTAGTTGGGCGATACCATAAGCCAAGGAGGCGCCACAAATCTGCGGGAAAACGCGATCTCGGCCGGTCGGCCGTGAATTATCGTGGCCCGTTGGCCCACTAAGGTCCCCTTACAGTCGGCTTACATACCGCAATCGCCGAGATTTACGCGCTCGCGTTTGAGCCAACTGCATTAAGCGGCGCCTTCGAAAAGCAGGGGTATCGTTCGCGGCGACGTTTTTCACCTACAAAAGCACCGATCATTTTTCACGCTTCGCCTCGTCGAGAATCGATTTATCGGCCGACTTCCCGGTCTCTTCCACGCCGGTTAGCCTCGTAGCGATCGCAACGCGGCGATCTATTATCCTTGCTTAGATTCTTAATCGGGCAATTAGGCCACGTCGGTCAAGCCGCGCTCCACCTTTGAGACGCGTAAAGGAGCAGCGATATCGCAAAACGCGATATGGGATGTAGCAAAAAATAATTTATATTCGATAAAACTGAGATTATTAATTATTTCGCGATGTATAAGAACTAGAGCACTTATCTATTTTAATCGGTGGACGATCGTCGGGTTCTGATTATTCTATAACTCGAATAATTCAAACAATTGCCCGATCGATCATCGGCGAGTCTGTGGAATATATACGCGCTTTCACGCTCTCCTCTCCCTCCTCCCCTTTATCGCCCGACCAGCCTCCTTTTCTCCGGCATTACGGGCGGATCCAGGGTGTGATTTCGAAAAGGCGCGACCGCGGAGAAGGTGTCAGAGCGGGATTCCGGGGAGAACCGTGCAACAGGCTGGCCCGCGTCGTCCTCGAGAAATCTCGAGGAGGGAAGATATTACAAACTCGGAGCCTTCGTACGATTAAACTTAACCGTCTCCCCGTGATAATTCGTCGCTTTTGTGGCTAATTGTGGCTCTAGTATTTGCGGTCCACGAAAGTCGATCGTCATGGTCGTACGGAGGAAGCAAGTCCTCTTCTTCGAGATCCCCTTACACCATCCACGCCTTTTAAGACTTTACCTCGATCAACGCCAATCTTTTTCCCCGACATCCGAGACCCTTTTTCCTAAGCATCTCGAATCGACTATCTTGCGCTCGAAGCCCAACACCGCGGAGAGAGGAGAAACCTCTAGTAGGATGAAGGAAGCGGCGAAGTCAGAAGGAGGACGTTGTCGCATTGGTCGTTGACTCGAGCCACGGTGCAAGAGCTCGGGCTTTCAATAGCCAAAGCTCGGCATCCGCATTCGCGGGGGGCGGATGTGCGAAACAAAGGCGGGCATACGGCTCTTTCCTGGCATGCGGAATACGTTCCGCGGCACGCGACCAGGCGTGACCCTCGTTGTGGAGACTTGGAATTTGGTAAGCCGGTAATACAAGGAGAGGCTCGGCTGTCCTTCAGGATCCTTTGGAAAGGGCGGTTGGCAGTTCGATTTACGGTAATTCGACTGGTATTCGGCGCGGTTCTCTCCGGTGTCAAACGGCCTGGCGGGGGCGAAAGGAGAAGCCACGGTTCTCGGATTCGAGAGCCGCCAACGCGACTTCGCCTTTCACGAGGAACCATACGCGGCAGGCATGGCATACCTCCCGATCACCTGCCGACGCTTTGCACCCTTCCCCCTCTCCTCTCTCTCTCTCTCTCTCTCTCTCTCTCTCTCTCTCTCTCTCTCGGTGTTAATTACAGACGTCTACGTCTCCCCAGGGATTGTTTCGAGCCGCCTTTTACACCCCCAGTGGTACCCGGGCTTTGTTTCGATTCCCTCCGCGAATTTTCCATCCTCTCCGTAACTACGGCGTTTGAACCACGGCGCGCCTGGTATAAAGGATGGCGTAGAATGAACGATTTGAAGATTTTTACAGGTTTTATCCAACCGAAGGTATATTTGAGCTTCGACTCGAGTGGAGAATCGAAGAGTGATCGAAGATCTACTATTTTTCCTAAGAAGATCGCGTACCTTGGACCGCGAGGCTTAGCATCGATCCTTGTTTATACTTGAACTATTCCGCGATGAGGGTTACGTTCTCGCGGCGATAGACACTGCTGAATTGTCAGCGGGAAAATAGAATGAGACGTTCGACGAATTCTCAAAGAGCTATACTCCCTTTAATCCAACGTATTTGCCAGCCGCAAATCGACTCGCGTCAAAGAAGTTGCATCATTAGCCGTCGCCGCTTATCGAGTTGCTCGAGGAGCGAGGCGGGAAGGGTAGTTCGAGAGGGGGTGTACCTGGGCGAAATCAACGAAGCGGAAATTAAATTGGATTTCCGCCCTTTCGATTGGCTGCTCCATGGTAGGGCGGAATGCCGCGGGATCCATATTTGCCAGACATGATCGAGGCGTGTGCGCGACGATTTATCGCGATCTAGCCGCGATGCTACCCATCGAAATAAGCGCCTTAAAAGCGGTATGCAAAACGGGAAATTCTATTACTGCGGATAAACTTTGAGGAGCCGCTGATTATTTTCCCTCGCTCTTTTTTTCTTCCTCTGCCCCCTCTTCGCGTCCACCAATCCCGCCAGAACCCGCGAAATCTAATTTCGAAAAGTCACGGTTACGCGACCCGGTTTTATCTCGTTCTTACTTCTTCCGTCTACCCGCGAGCTATGCGAGGCTCCCTCCCGCCCTCTCTTAATCTTCGCTAGCCTAGAAATTTGAATAAAACGTGAAACATGAAACGCGAGGTAAGGAGAAATACGAGAGTCGCTCTATGGAGCAGCGAGGAAAGATTTGGAAAAGGCATGGTTCGCCTAGCGGTGCGTAACCGGGCCATTTTCGGAGCCAGAGAAACTATGATTAGCCCGCTACGAGAACACTTTTCAATCTCCTGCAGAAAATATCGCGGATTCGTAAAACGCAACGCGTGTTTCTCCATATTTAATATCACGTTCGCAGAGTCTCAGCGACTATTGTACATTTCACAATTTTCCTATATCACGCGAAGCACGCCACCTTTTATCTCGGTCAAGGAAATTCTTCTCGCTCTTCGACGTGGAAGTTCGAAGTGCAAAGTAGTCGCTTTGTTTGATCATCGATCAGAGATTTTCACCGGAGGGAGCGATATCGGTATTACCAGGCAAGATTGCGCACGCCAATGGAATATTTCGCACGTAACCCGTCCAAGTACATCCGTCTACCTCCTCGCGACTTTCGACGTGCCGGCGGAGGCTTTCGTAAACTAAGTTAACGATACGATGAAACTTGACTGGTACAAACTATCTCGGTAACGACAGCTGGCAGCAACATCGGCCCGCAACTTGCCGCGAGAACTCACTCGCATCAATCATACGGGGCTGAAGGAATGATAAGTAGGCCACGGATGAACCCATGATATTTGGATAACGGAAACTCGGATATGCATGCCGGGATTTGAATTAAACCGCAAACCAACTCACCTCTCCGAGAGGGTACAAGGAAATCCGCACAGCCCAAACGAGTTTTACGAATGCGAGCCTTGCCAAGTAATCTCGCCAACCGATTAACGCCATCGAGATCGACTTCTCTCTTGACGTACCAAGCGAGATCGGAGGTTTACCAAATAGTTGCTCTTTACGCGACTTTTATAAAAGTACTTACGATCATTCTCGAACCTTCGATCGCACCGAGCGATCAAGCGCAGCGTATAACCGTCTTCCCGCGTACCCGTTCCTTCGAAATCCTTCCTGCGCTTGAAACTCCGATTAAAACAAAACCAACTCGAGTATCCGGAGGTAGCGAGGAGCAACGTGCCTCCTTTGAGGCGCTTCGAAGAAAGGGGAGCTTCGATTCCAGCCGGAAGGCGGTTCGGTCGTGAACCTGACGGGCGCGTGGCTCCCTGGAGGCGGTGTCGTGGATCAAAGGACGCGATGCCCCGCACCGAAGAAGGAGGGAAAGTGCCCGTTCGTTTCGTCGCGGCTGGAGATCCTCTTCGACATTAGCATGAGGCCGCGGATGTTGGATCGATCAGGTGGAACCCTGGTGCAGGGACAAAGGTAGGAGGCGGTGGTCTAACGGAGTTAACGAAAGGATACCCGAGGAGGATATCCTCGCGGGAATATCCCGGAGGTACGGGGAAGCGGACACAAAGACGGGGAAGACGAACGGAAGGAGAGGGAGGAAAGGCGGTTCGTTAAAGGGAGGGAGATGGGACGAAGAGGCAATCGAAGAGTGGACGAGAATGGAGGATGAGGAAATTGAAGTAGAAGGGAGAGAGATCGATCGCGATAAAATAGAGATAAAATAGATACACTCGAGATTAAGAGAGTCGAAAGGGGAGGCAAGGATAGCGAAGAGAACGGAACGGAGTGGAAATAAACGAATGGCGAGGAAATGGAAACTGCGAGGAGGCCTTAAGGCGGAAGAAGTTGGGCCAGGAACAAATAAATGTCGGTGAAAGGGGACCGAAGGAGAGCTGTACTTGCCACGTGAAGTGCGATGGACGCGGAATGGCACAAAGGCTTCCGGAAGAAAGGCCGGAGTGGCGGAGGACCGAGGAAAATAAGCGTGCAAACCGGATCACTGGAGGAAGAGGGCGAGGAAGAAGCGGGCTCTCGTAGCCGCTCCTTATGTAAACCTACCCACGGGATTCCTGCGACAAAGCCAGGATGAAAGACGTAGGAAATACCGGGGCGCGACAAGGACGCTCGCGAGGAGAGCCACGCGCAAAGGCGACCTCGATATTTTTCAGAAGCCAAGCACGAACTTCGGTACCGCATTACGCAGGATTATCCTCAATTCTCGATATCCATCGACGAGGCAGGGACAAGTATCATCGCTATGGCGCGAGACACAAAGGACCGAGAACGGGAGATTAAACGTATACGGGATACAAATCCGTAGAAATATCACGAGGCGCCAGGATGGAAGCACCTTTTCCATCCCCGTTGCTCCCACGGAGGCAGCATCGGGATGCAACAAAGCGCGCGGCATACGAGAGGCCGAGGAGAAACCGAGGCAAACCGAGCCGCAAAACCGAGAAATAAAATCGGGGCAAGTGGTACGAGGAGTTCCGGAATGCGAGCGGGGCGAGTCGGCGAAAAGACAAAGAGACCGACGTAAGAGCGATCGGAGAGGGAGAGAGGGAGAGAGGAGCGCGGGGGCGCAGAAGGATGAAGGAGGAGGTTCGAAAGGACCGAGGCTGGGGGTATTCGAGAGGGTGAGAGGAGAGAAAGATGGAAAGAGAGAAGTACAGAGGAGCACCATTTGGACGGGGGTGGAGCCGCCGCCTTTGCGGAGAAACGACCTGCCGAGGAGAGCAACCCCGGCGGCGAGGTGAGGTGAGTCAGAACAGAGGCATTGTCGCATTAACATTCCTTTCGTGTGAAGAGGGTGCCGAGAGGGAGGCAGAGCGGTTAGGGTGGGATTTGATTATGGAGGGTTGCTAGTGGCCCGTCGAGAGGCTCCGCGCGGAGAGGACCGAGGGGCACCAGAGATAGAAATAGGGGGAGCGGGGAGGATACGAGAATTAAAGCTGCTCCGTTTTCGCGCCACCCTTGGCCAAAGCGCGGGTGGCTTATAAGGTGTAGAGGTACTTCAAAAAATCAAACGTTTAAGCGGGAGCCCCGGTGCTTTATTTCGAGCGTGAGACTGCGCGAGCGTCGTTTCGCAACGTAATATACTTTTAAGCCGATCGTGTTTACCGCTGTTTCTCGGTCGAAAGTTCGCGTGGAATAAAATTGAGCGTATCCGCACCATACGAGTCGCATTGGACGTATTAATAGACGTCGACTCGATTTAACCAGCGTTTGTTTGCAACGCAATGCTTCGTCAACGCCCCCGTACACTCGATCGTTACATTGCCGTCCAGGGTGTATTTCGAGGATCGTGGAGAAGCGCGAAGCAACTGGGGTGACATAATTTCGGGGGAGGGGAGATCGAGGGAACGACTTATCTGGGAATTTCAGGTGTAATTACGCCATAAAGTTCCTCTTCCTCCCGGCAATTTTCATAAACGCTATATTACACGGTAAACATCCGTAATAAATTTAATCGTAAAAAAGTAGGACGTTCGTCGCTTATGGGGATATGCCTAACGAAGAACAACTCGTTGCGCGTCGAATCGCCCGCCCCCTGTTTTTTTTTCCTCGCGCAAATTTATGATCGCGAACGTAAAATTATTGCCCGGCAAATACCTCCTTGCGCGTATTTTTTCTCCTTGTCTCGGGCGAGTGTCGTAAAGCTTAGGAAGCTATGCGCCGGCACGAAGTGCGCGTATGAAAAATGCAGGACGAAATAATGCAGACGCGGCTGGCGGTTTGGCTGGCAATTACAAAAATGCGGGCGGACACGTTTCACGGAGGGGGATGGACATTATCGTCGTAAACGACGAGGAAGATTTCTCCTCTCGGGCCTGCGCCGAACGAGTCGCGATTCGAAAATGACGTGGAGGAGAAAAAATATCCCCGGCGTCGACCGCGAAATGTCGGGCATTAAGAGAATTGGCGGAGGAACGAAAAATCGCCGGAGGGCGCCGAGGGAGCGGGGAAAAAACCGCGCGCTTTTCTTCCTCAAAGCGGCCGCAAAAATACCGGCAATAAACCCAGTTTCCTGGTTTTCAGCCAGGCCACCGCCGTCTTAAAAATCTCGCGGCGGAGAAGAAACTCGGCGTTCCGCGCCCAGGCGCCCCGTCTGGGAACAAAAGGACCGCGAGCTCTCGTTTAAATTCCTTTAATTGCTTTTGCGGAAACACACGTGGCGCCCTGGGGAAAATGCAAGCTCGGCCGCGGCCTCGCGTTTGAATCGAACTTTTGCAAAATTTCCGAGCGAGATTGATGGCGGCGTAATTTGGCCGTGTACCGAGCGTTAAATAAACTGCGCACCACTTGTTGGAATACGCGCATTGTAATTTAACGTGGAACGAGTATACCATAACTTCGGTTCAAACGTGAACACCGAGGGCATTCCCTGTCACGGGCATAAACATAAATTTCGCAATAATCTCTTTCACGATTTCCCCGCTGGATTTATAGTTGCATTAACCCACGACCCTTAAGACTGTCCATTCAACGCGTTTCGATCGACAATGTCCCGAGGGCGAGGCCGCGAGCAGTGGCGTACGATTAAGAGAATGTAAAGGAGACCTAGATTTAAACGACCTTCCTCACCCGTACCTTTAATCGCGCGATATCTTTCCTGCGCATACATTCGCCAGCCGAAGGATTTTAATCGACGAAGATCGGTTGCCTCTGTTGACCGGCTGAATCTCGAAGACCCAAAACAATGGACGCGCCTTCGGGATTCGCTCGCTCGACAAAGATCACCGATCTTCCTCGATTATTCCCAAGGATCGAGCATAAAATGAAGCGGAAAAGGATTTTGATGGTCCACGGTGGAGAGTAACCGAATAAAGGACGAATAAGAGAATAGATTCTCCGAGGTTTGAATTTAAAGGATTGGAGGGGGCACCGAGATAGCCGCGCCTCGAACGAGCCCCTCGAGGCTTCAAATCAGAGATCGACACTCGGCGGTCCGACGGGGTTGTGCCGCGCGGTGGCGCTTGAGCCATGAAGAATGCACGGAATGAAAAGTAATGTGGTAGTTGGGAGGACAAAAAACCGAAGGGGGTCGCTAAGAGGCGGGCGTGTGACCGGCCGAGGAATTCTCCCCCTCCATGTCGCTGGGATTACTGTATTTTTCAACGGGGAGAGCGACTACGTAATAAATAGCACAGTTTGCCCGGAGCTTGAGGCTACTTAAGGCACGCTTTCTCACTGTCATAGGTAATGTAACAGATTAATGTCCCATTTTTCGAGGCTCAGTATCTCTGCCCACGGCGCATACTAATGCTCCCCGCCGACGCTCAACGCGGCCCGAAAACCACTCCGGCGGCGTCCCTGTTATTTTTAGTATGATTAACGTTAAGTCCGCCCCGTCGCGCCGTGACCGATAAAAATCTTGTCCCCGTTTCGCCGCTCTAAAATGGAAATCGCCCCTCGGTCTCTCCTCGGAGGAATTCGAAGGGCGCCGATGGGCGACCAGTGGAATGGACGCGCGAATTATGCGCTCTCGCGAGCTTCACCCGCCCGAGCGAGATTCGCGCGATGGCTATCGAGAAATTCCTGCGTATTGAAAAGATGCGTCGCTGGGACGAGTTCTTCGTGCACCGTACGCTTTGCCGTATTAAATGACCTCGCATAGCGTTTTGTAGGACGATCAAAGGTATTCGGTGGATCAGAGTAATCGCCGAAAGTGCGTTTGAAGTGAAAAGAAGAACGTGAATTTTAGGATACATCGTTTGAGATCGAAGGACCTTTGAAAAGTGCGGCGAATGGAAGTAACGCGATTTTTTGGACTTCGATTAGACGAGAGGGCGTGCGTTTGATACCCTCTGCTTCTCAATATTCTTCGGCAATTTTAATAGGTATCCGCCAAGTTTCCCGGCCTCGCGGTTCTCGCAATCTCGTTTGTAACGACTCGAGCCGCGCGGCGGGCTTCGCAATTATTTTCCTTACCGAGGTTTAAAAGTACAATGAAAAATAATCGGCTTAGTTAACCGGCAAAAATGACCCTGCTCGATGAAACGGCTACGTGAAATTAAAAGCAATTTTGCTCGTATTTCAGCGAATTACCATCGATTGCTAAAATCACGAATCCCAACATATAACGGTCAAAATTCCTGAGTTAATGAGCGAGCTTCGACGCTCTTTGGTATATTTATTTAACTTTCCGATATTCGTGATTAACACCGTTTAACCTTTTATTTAAACCGCGCCCCGAATTATTGATTCTGCATTGCGCAAAGTGTTGTTGCAGAATACAATAGTTTCCGCAATTATTCAAATTCGAGATCCACCGCTAAAGCCGCTTACAATAGTTTAGATTCTACCGCTCGAGATAAGCCCTAAACTACAGAGTAGACGATTACTAGTTTGCAAGTCCAGTCTCTATGGTCCCTAAGCAAGTTCCTTGGGCACAAAAGGAGTCGATGGTGGGACAAGGGGCCTTCCTGTCAATTCCGAAAAGCTGACCCGAATAGACGACGGCCCCTGCAAGGCCCGAATTTCCGGTTTGCGCGCGAGCCCAAACTTTAATCCAGGAAATTGGGAGATAGACATCTGCCGACAGAGGCCATTGTGCCCGTCGATTGGATTTCCACCCTTAAAACGCTCCGCGAATTAAACCTCTGTCCTGGATCCTTCGATACGGATAAATCTTTGTCGAGCCTGGCGTTGATTCGTTATCGTTGTACATCGATTCGATTACCGTCAAACTCTTTGCCCGCCTGCGAAACGTCCATCTATTCGCTTTGATAATGGATAACGACGGGCATATCAGAAAAATGGTGCTTTAACGAACACGCGAGAAGTCGATTTTCTTGAAGCGTTTTTAAAATGATCGTAGATACGAAGAGAAGACGCCTGGTCCGACTAAAATCAGCATCCGCTCTATTTCATTTCAGAATCAGGCTTTTACTACTTACAAAGGAAACGGCTCGTATAATCGCGAATGGACCGGACTTGAGATCTAAAAAAAAACTTTTGCAAAGAAGGACTGCGCATAAAATAGATCCTGGAAGAATGGTTCGATCGTCTCGGGGACTTTTTCGTTTCGGTCTTCGTTACCCTAATTACGAGTGCCGTCGAAAATCCGCGTAATCCGACAAGTGTCGCGAAACTGTCGGCGGTGCGGGGGCTGCGGTGAAACGAGGAAATGAGCATATCGAAACGATCATTCGGGAGGATAGAGCTCTGTCATACATTTCGGAAATTGGAGGTGCAACCTGCGTCGCATTGCGCCCGGCGAATCTATCCGAGTGATTCGACCAACGAATCGTCGATGCATCGTCCCCCGAATCGCTGGAATTCCGCGCCCTAGAAAAAAAAGCCGTGCCAGGCTGTGGACGTCGAACGTATTTGTTCGTTTGTAAAATCACGCGTATCGTTTACAAAATTCCGCAACGATACGATCCGCAGAGGTGTTCATCATTGAAAGTAATAATCTACGGTCGAGTACGGACGACTCTCTGCCGTTCGTCATTTGCGAATGAGTTTTGAAGCACGGTTTAAGAATAAGAATAAGGTTTTACAGGGTCACCGACACGCGTCTTCAGCTACTAAGAATATTTTTTAAGGCAGCTTCGATCGTATCGTGCAACTTTACGTGCCGACGCTTCAAAACGTATCTGGTCTGGGCAACGGCTCGGAATGATACATTTCGAGCCACTTTTTTAGAGCACCCTATATACATTGATATTAAATTCCAGACCGACAGATGTGCACTACCTTTAGGCGAGTATTAATACCCGGTGTATGCGTGAGACTCGACGATTCGATATTGCTGCACATAGACGTAACGTCCCGACCAACCCTCCTATCCACCCCGAGTCTCGAGCATTAATTAAGTCGTGTTGGCACGTGTTTGTATAGTTAAACTACGATAAGCAGGACAAGTAAGGTCTACTAGACACGCTTCACTGTTAAAAAAAAAAAAATATAGAGTACGTGTGACATTATTCCCAAAAAAACCTCGACGTTTTACTTTTTTCTACGCACGAAACTGCATCATCGCGTTACTAATTTCAGAAAACTTTAAACCATCGAAATTTTGGTAAAAGCGTTCCGATGTAAAATTGCGGTGCGATCGATCGAAACACGAAGGCTCGCCATTTGATTTTTGCCGGTCAATTTGCCGCTCATCGATTTTTACTCGCGGCGATCGGACGTTACATCGTTTGGCGAATCTCACCGCCGACGGTGGAAAAATAACTGCCCGACGGAGATACGAGGATGAATTTCACTCCCGGCCTCAAAAGCTTTAACGTTACGAATATCGTGGCGTAGCAAAGGGTCGTAGAGATACCTCCCGCCGAACCTGCTCCCTTGTTTAACTTTATTTTCGGTATCGACTGCTCATATAACTGCGAACCTATTGTACAAAAAGGGATTCAAACCTCCAGTGCAGTTTGAATGTGCAGTGTACATATCGCCTTGAAAAACCCAGAGATAAATTCGATCAAATAGAGTAACAATCGCGTCGAAAATAGAGATCCACCACGAGCCATCGCAAACATGGCTAACCTGAAAATAAACGTACGAATCTATTTTTCTCGACCGTGGTATAAGGTCGATTGTAAAAGGATAAATTTATATCGAGCTTGGTTGGACATAGACACGGATTTTCAGAGGTAAACTTATACCGCCTAAAGAAAAAAGGGTTGGGATCGTGAATCCTCCGATTCAGCTCTTATCCCGAGCAATCGGGTTTACGCTAAACGAAGCTTCGCAGACAGTGTCGAACAAACGAAGCATTAACGTCGGAAGGGGTTTGTGGATGACATCGCGAACTATCCGTCGGTATCGCCGGAGCATGTGAAATAACTCAAGCCGGTATCGAACGTGACGCCAGGAGTAAGCGTACGGCAAACACGGCCATAATTTCGGTATCGCGTCGAGTCGATTAATCGGGGTATCGCGCTCTCGCCAAAACTACTCGAAATTCGCACAGCTGAGCGTTCGAATCAGCATACATTTCCGCCAAAAACAAAACGCGTCGCGTGCGCGGTTCATTTGCAACGCGATGTCAAGCCGTGAGCCAAATCGGAATCGACGTCGCTCTCAACCAGCTCATATTGCTCTAACCGTGAGCCGACCACGAGAATACGACGACCGTAGTCCGTTACTCGTGAGTTTATTCGTTGCTCGTAAGAGATAACGTAGGATTTCTGCAAGAAATACGGTGAAAAACGGTGAAGGACGAGAATATTTTTCAAATCTCGCGATACGTTGCCCCTTTCCGACGAAGTTTTCCCTCTAACAAAATTCGGTGGCGCATAGACGCGGTGGCTCTGCTAGGAGCAAAAATTCAAATTCCTTCCTGCTCCTTCGCCCGACGACACTCTCGGTCTGTGGCCGTCTTTCCGGGTCAACTCGGTGCTTCCGTGAGACGCAGCCTAGCGCGGTGCAACATAATGAAACTTTTAATATACGCACACACAAAGCCGGAGGTCGGAAGCACGCGAGGCCGGGTATTTTAGCGTGGTTTAAGTCCTTCTCGGAGGGGGAGAAAAGACGGTCGAGGGTCGTGTCCCGGGCTCGGCGCACCGCGAGTAAACTTTTCCATTCTCCGTACGTATCGACGTTCAGTTTTGTAGCCCCGCCGAGAGAACGTAAAGCCGAACGGCTCTCGCTGCAGGAGTGCACTTTATAGCAGGTGCATTAATTCACGGGTTGGAGAAACACGGCGCAGGGGCTAAGGTGCGCGGGGTATTCTTCGAGGAACGAACAAAAGACGTTCCTCCCCTCGCGTCGCCCTGCCTATCGATCGATATTATCGCGACCTTTAGCGATTATCCGTCGAAGGCTAAATATACGTTTATAATGTGCGGATTACAGCGTCGAGGTCGTGATTCGTGTTGCAGCACCTGATTTACCAGCCATACGCGTTAAAATAATACCCCGTATTCCACGGGCTGGAATATTCAACGGTACGTAGGGTACTCCTGAGTTTAGGAATGTTAAAACGAGAAAGAAGCAAGATCAAATTAACCAGGGTCGACTAATATTAGCGCTGGATATTCCGTCCTTGAACGGGCTGTCCTCTCCATTCTCAAATCCGATAAATAATTCTCCAGGTGATTCGAGATCAATTTTCCTAATTCGAGTCCTTCTCGTGCGCCTGTCAATCTCGAGCAGCGACGTTGAAAGGCCCCGATTACGGCATTCCCGGCAGGGCCATCCTCCAAGTTTCGGCGTTTGCGGAAAAAGCAAAGCGCCCCTTGTCTCCGCCCCTCCACTAACCGCCCCTCCTACCACGGGAAAGAAGTACTTCATTTTAAAGGAGCCGTTTCGGCTCCTCTTTTAAACTCCTTTTTATCCAAAGGCCCGGCCCTCTCCCGGCTACGCAATATGCTTACGTAACGAGAAAGCCTGGCACCGGCATATGCATATAAACAGTTATATTCGTGTCCCTACACCCTTATGACTTTATGCCGGGACCCGGCTCGAATACAAAATTCCAGCCCCCTTCCCACCGCGGACTTCCTCCTCCCTTTCCCCTCCTTAGGCTGGATCTTGGAAATTCGAAATGGCAGATGCGTATTGTCGTCCGGCGAAATGATTTCGCTTTGACTACCCGCCCGGGACGCTTTTCCCTCCACTTTGCGGCTCCGAGATCTTCCACTTCCTCGAATCGACGGGCTAAGAGTGATTTGAAAATATTTTCCCGTCCAGGAACGACTGGGCTGTCGTAGAAATCGTTAAGCACCAATTTACCGAAAAATCACGAACCTTATTTCCGAGGTTGAAATCTACATTGTACATATATAAAGTGTACGCGTTCCAAATAAAAAGTTTCATCGCTCGAGGCTTTAAATGGCCGACGAGACGATTCAATTTATAATTTGAGAATTTCCAGAAGTACAACGAATTCGGTGATGGAACAAAACCCCCTTCGAGGGGTCGCGGTTTATCGTAGCGGATCGATAAAATCGGCGTTCCTGCGGTTCGAGGAAGAAAAAAAATTCGCCAGAGTCCTCCTATCTCTCTCTCTCCCCCCTCCCCCGCCCTTTTCCTCTCATCCTTCTTTCCCGATGCGCGAGAGAAAGGAAGGTTGCTCGTGTCGACACGGCGAATAAATTTATAGATCTCTTTGCGCGCAAATATTTTCCGGCGTAAACACCGGGAGAAATACACGGCCGGATGTACGTATTTAAACACGTATACCGTGTGGCGCACACGTGCCGTTTCACCGGGACGGCATTCGAATACGAAATCCTTTCTCCCGGCGCTACCACCCCGACGATTGCACACCCGCTCGTGCCACCCTACCCGCCTCGCACCCCTCCTTCGCCTTGCGCGACCACCCTCCGCCGGGAAAGAGACAAGAAACGCCCGGCACATAAGGATTTGTACGCGCGATGTACCGCGCGTGAGAACGATACCATCGCTATCAGAAATCTGTTAAATTAGCTGGATTTGCGAGGATCGATCGTACCTTCCTTTCTCCCTGCCGCTCTCCCCCGACGCGCTCCCTTTTTTTTTTACGACCCTCCGATCCAGCTTGCACGCCCAGACGGGAACGTGACTTTGTCGCTTAACGTAGATTTTGTTTCGACTGCCGCTTCTTGCAGTGGAATGCCGTGCGCTCTTTTTTTTATGGAGACGGGATTACCGACAGAAACTGGAAACCGAATTACCGTTCTTTCGCTTCGAATTTAACCCGAAAAACGATGGTGCCTCTGGGTGCGCCCGTGTAGCTTAGGGTTGCCGTACGTCCTCTTTTCCACGGACAAACTCCGTTTTTTTAGATTTTACGCTTCGGCCCATTCAGGTTTTTGAAATATGCAGAAAGGTTGGAATTTCTGGTTAAAACCTAACAAACCGGTAATTTACGTATGAAAATTCATCCCCCTTTTGCTCCTTGAAAATATGGTGACCCTAGGTTGGGTCCCATTTTGGGGATGGAGAAAGCACCGAGCTGGGAAGATTGTTTCAGAGGTCAGTAATTACCCTCCGTTCTCAGACTTCAGCGGGGGAAGTGGAAGGCGAGGGGGCGGGTAACATCTTGCTCGGATTGGAGATTCCTGGAGGAGAACGAAGTCACGCTCGAGGGATGAAGAGCGTCGCGGGGAGGGGTGCGCGGAGGTGGTTCCTAACGACGCAGTCAAATTCGTACAGAAGACGAAGTCCGTTCTGTCGGGTGAAAAATCACCGATGATAAGCGGCGCCAGCGTGGCAACCGCGCTAAACGATCGTTCCGTATCTCCTTTGTACAACTCCACGAGTGTTTTTGCGCAGCCATTAGAAGATGCAAAGGCGCCATGAATCGAATTAGGACAAGGGACGACGTTAGGGTCAAATCTAATTTTCAGCCTCCGAGCGACGAGCTCGGTAAGGCAAAGGTGTTTTAAATTAAAGCTCCGTAGTTCGCGAGTTTTTGGGTAAAATTCCATTGCTCCCCTATTCTCTTACACTTTTCTCTATAATTATGTATACTGTCCTCGCTCTAGTGTCATAACCGAAGAAGTAAAATACAATGCGTTGGAGAAAAATCCGTGTACCGCTCAAAGAAAGTTCGTTCCCATGACAGTAGGTACGAAGACGTATTTAAAAATGTACGATAAACAGCTTTAAGTTACGTAACTGTGTATCTACGGAGATAAATTGAGGAAAGTCCCGCGGTTATTTGCGAGGTCAACGGCCGCGGAAGAAACGAAGGCCGGTGCATATGAAAGAGATCGGGCGGCATCGCGGGGCGCGAAAGAAATTGGATATCTCGAGGAGCCGGCTTCCGGAATGGGCAGAGACAGCCTGCAAAGGCTTCCGCGAAATTTCCAGCCGCGTACGCGTCACTTCCGTCCGGGTGCCCGGCGATATTCTCTCCTCTCAGCCGCGCCCGTGAATTATTTCCTTCGTTCGCCGATGCAGATTATTCTGTCAGCCTGTGGAAATTCGTCGGGGCGAAGGGCGCAAGTTGAAACGCCGGTAGATCAGCGAGGAACGCGAATGAGAAGTCGATGGAAAAAAATAAACGTGGGAGGAGAGACGAGAAATATAAGAATGTTGGAGGACCGAAGAAAAACGTGACTATCGCGGATACACGAGAAGAGCACGGTGCAGAGGCACGTAAAGTTTCTCTCGAAAAATTTCCTCCAGAGGCCCTTCAACGAAGGGCAAGATCTGGGATTTGTATTTCGTCCGTCGTGCGCCAACCAGGGGTCCTGCTGATTGCTGAAAGAAAAAGTACCAAAGCACTTTGCTCGAGAGTTTTCCATCGCGGAACAGTATCTCCACTTCAATTAGGTATATTTGTCTCGAAATACTTTGACGCAATTCCACGACATATCAACTAGCGCTTGGTGGAAGAGGAAATAAGCTCGAAGCTCCCCGCGAAGAGCTGAAGTGTACGCTGCGAGAAAAAGCGAAATATACGTTGCTACACCTTGATGTGCGGCAGCTTGGTATTCAAAGATGTCAAGAGAGATCGTAGGCGCGGCAGGGCGGTCGGACGAAGTCGCGAGAGAAAGTAGAGTAGAGACGAGCCACGGTTGGTGAAGGGACGGTAAGAAAGGCGGCAGCTTTAGGTCGGATAAGGCGGCTGCGAGGTCGGAAAAACGCGAGTATCCGGTGGCTAAAGAAGGCCGCGCGCAATACAAGGCAGTGTCGTAAGAATCGTGCTGGGCTGGAAGAGCGCTCCCGTACAGGAAGAAAGGGCCGACCACGTAGAGAAGCGCTGTAGCCTGCCGGGCAGAGAGAGAGAGAGAGAGAGAGAGAGAGCCGAGCAAAAAGTCCGATGGCGAGGAAGAAGTACGAGGAAGAAGAGGTGGAGAGACACGATTAAGGGTGGAGAAGTAGCGACGGAGAGAAAGAAGGAGGAAAATGTAGCGAAAAAAGGGGGAGAGAGGGGAGAGGCAGCTCGCGGGGTTCCCTCTTTCGGTTCCACTCGTCCGCTAAAGGGTCGAGGAGCATGGACGGTGTATGGTAATTTTATGGTGGTCTTCGAGGAGAAGCGGTGCGCAGACTACGCCCAGAGGGATGTCCTGCACTCAGGATCGCGATAAAAAGACGATTGCTCCCTCAGGCGGGCGCGAGCGCTTTTCCAGACGACGAGAACGACGACGTATCCCGCTGATTCATTCGTCTGCTTCTTCTTTCGGCGCGGGACAAGAAGCGGGATATTCCTGCGGAGAGATACGTGCCGGGAATGCGAAGATTTCGTGTACAGTTTCAATCAAACGCGCCGAAGCCCCGCCGCGATGGACGATCGACTTTTGCTCCGCTGATTCGCGATGGAATTTTTAATGCCGCGCAAAGTACCTCGGCCTGTCTCTGCAACCGCCCTTTGCAACCTTTCGCGGAGAGGGAACATTTTCATGGGCTCAAAAAAAGCCCTGCATCGGTTACCAACGTATGATTTACCCTTTTTTCTCAAGTTCTCGCCTCGCTTTCTTGACGTATAAAGTACGATTTAATTACATCCAGCCGAGAAATGGCAGAGCTCTTACAGAATGCAAAGCAAATATTTTGATGACCCAGTTCTATTCTATGTACTTTCAGAGTAACGCTGCAACCCGCGAAGGGAGGCAGCGGGAGTTAAAACTTTTGCACGCACCTAATAATTACTATTGCTCTTGACTCCCCAAAGCGAATGTCCGTGGTATTTCATCGGCTGAAAATACCTTCCCCCGAATTATCAACTTGAAAAGCGCCTCGTCGTTCCTGAAAGTCTCGGGGCAACTCGATAATTCTAACTTCGCATTTCCTTTTGATTCATTCGTCTACGTCTGCCCCAGAGACGGATGACATCCCAGCGAGACAATAGATACGTGCCCGGAATACGAAACTTTTCTTTTGTGCGGCTTGCCCACGATTCTTGCGAGGCAACATCGCGTTGACTTCGAGTACCGCATCTGCGCCCACGCTCGGTGCTCTTTAATGCGAATTTCCAAGATTCTGCCCCACGATTCCTTTGGAGTAATCCAATAATGCGACGATCTAAATTACCCGGCTGCGACTAAAAATTCTGCTTTTCGAAGTTTCACCAGAGCAAAATCGATGATTGTCCGATTCTTTATCCCTCGCGGAGGCATCCAAATTATCGTTTCAAGCGGATAATATCCGTGGGAAAGGTCTAATGCAAAACGGAAAGCTTTTTCTCGGTATCTTTATTTTAAAGATTAATTAAGCGAGAAGCTTATCGCTAACGACCTAATCTTCGGCCGGAGCATCGATTTTGGTGTTCATCGCGCGGTATTTAAGTGGCCTCGTCGGTTCATCGTCAGGATCGTAGAGCCCGAAACTCTTCCACTTCTGCGAGGCGAGCCAAGTTTCCTCACGGGCACAGTCTCTGAATCGCCTAAATACGAAAAGGGGGATAGGCGAAACACAATATACCTTCGTCGTATGAGATACGTGAACCGCCTGCGGAGAATTTCTCGGGCGTTCCTCCCGAGTCGCGTTTCTTACATCGTGATATCCCGTTGATTCGAGCCCTTTCGGTCCCATCAGCCGCATTTAGAGCCCCGGATCCCCTGGAATTTGATAAGGGACCAGCGGTGGGATTTTTCCGTCCGCCGTCCCTCGCAAAAAATGACGCGCCACTCGGCGACGTTGTTTTAGCAAGTAGCAAAGTGGATAACCAAAGGCTGAGCGCTCTCCGCCGGCAAAAAATAACGGTACGTGAGGAAACTTCGAATGCGGCCCGTGGTGAAATTCACCCCTTCACGGTGAATCCCACTGGTTTCGCTGACCGCATCGCACCGACGACGCCCCCTTTCAATTTGTAACCCGAAAATTCCACAACACCGTTTTGCCCAAGAAAAGTCCACCTGGAAATTCGCGAGGATACTTCGAACGTCCAAAAATCGTTCCTGGAGCGAAGGAAAATTGACCAGAGAGTTACACTCGACGCACCCTCGACGAGACCTCTGGGTTTTTCATCGCGCACCGTCAAACGCACTTCGATTCGACAATCGCCATTAAGCTATCGCGCTGCAGGTGGTGGATCAAAACGAACGTGCGTCGTCCTATATTTAGGGGCTACGTATAAAAACCGCTGGAGGATCGCGATCCGCGCCTCGAGGCACTCGAATTTCGAGGCACGGCCAGGTTTTCCCGGTGGTTCCGGGCGTAATTAAAGTTTCGGGATAACCCACATAACGCGTTGGTGAAGGGCCGTGCAGTTGACACCGTCCACGAGGTACGCAAGGTCGTTGATGCAATTCCACAAGCACTTTATGCATTGGGAGCCGATGCACGCCGCGTTAAAGGCTATAACGAGTCCTCGTGGGTCGCGATAATTACAAGCCTCGCGTACCCGCGGAGAGCACGCGCGGATTGCGTTATGACATGATTATTGTAGGTTGCCCTGCCGGCGATATAGTGTTACATCCTCACAATACACTCTCCGGCGATACGTCACGCCGTATGTCCACTCCGCGCGCAATTACAGCGCGTTATAGTTCGTCCATTCATACAAAGGGTGTACACTCCGCGCAGAAAACGATTCCCCAGAACGACTCGCCGACGATCACTGGCACTGGGCATCGCGATACTCCACTCTCGAGTGCTCGTCCTCTTTGGCCGCGTACCGAGCTAACGCCTTCGACGATGATCGGTGCTTCGAAACTCGAGGTCGGGGCTCGAAACGGAATCGAAGATTCTACGCGAGATTTTCGGTTTGGCGCTCGGTGTTATAACAATTACGGTGTATACCCGAGCGGATTGCGTACCGACGTGATTATTATGGGTGGCCCCTGGCCCCCTTGTAACGGCGGGGCTACAATACGCTGCGGGGCAATACGTCACGCTGTACGTCTACTCCACGCGCCCGTGCATGCCGGCTACGCGTACGAACATGGAACTCTGTCTCTCTTTTGGAAAGCGTCAAACGGAGAGAGTGGCGGCCAGAACACGGGGGGAACAATCTCGGAGCTCGTTTCCTCCCGGCCCTCTGCTACACCACCTTGGAAACGCAGTCCCGTTTTGTCTAAATGTACTACAGATATCCAACGTAGAAAATAGATCGAAAGAAGAGAGGAAGACAGAGTTAAGGATCGTTGGATTATCGGAAAAATGCGTCGTCAGGAAGTCGCACGATTTCTGTACAAAATCAGAGACCGCTTCCGTGGTTCGAAGTTTAACCGACTTTCCGATAGCAAGATAAAGTACGTTTGAACTTCCTGAATATTTCGAAAGATCGGTATGGGGGTTAAGGAAATGACCCGGGGCCAAAACACGCGCGGAATAATCCCGAGGGTGGTTGGCACGCTGTCGGGCAAGGGGATTGGAAGGGTGTCGGAAGGGGGTGAATGGCGGCGAAGGGTGGTGCGCGGAAGGCGGGCGCGGTTCGGTCGAGCCGAATGTCCCGCGGGCCTCGTCAGCTCGCGCCTCCGTGATTTGTGGGACACGTGTCTACTCATTTTTATTTATCCCTTTATTTATTCCGGGCCGCGACAACCGGGGGAACTCGTCGCGACTGTGGGGAGAAGATAGTGCCGCCGAGGCGAGAAGACCTTACCTGGATTCTATGGTTTTTATGGGGCCGTTGCTCGGCGAAGCGGAAGATATCGTCCGCTTACGCAAGCGGATGGAGGTACCTCGCTTTCCTGATCCACGAAGGAATTTTTCCTTTCCACCATCCACCTCTCCCTTCTCGTTCTTCTTCCTCCTCGATTCTTTCTCTTCGTACGAGGAAGCAGGGAGAAGTCGATAACGATGATGGTATCGAAAAGCAGAGCCTTTTTTTCGAGCTCGATTTGAAACCGCCGAGCTATGTTCGAATACGGGGCATAACTCGCGTAATCGTACGTCTATCTCCGTTTCTTCATACGTCGGAAATAGAGCGAGGTATATAATCGCAAAACGATGGATCGTCGCGATTCGTTCATTTATATCTCGCGTACCCACTTCCACATTTTTCCCAGCGCCTAATATTCCCAAAGTTATCTCGCTGCATTCGTGCATGTGGGAATATGGCCTAGATTATCGCGGCGTATCTGCATGAGAACAATCGTGCGGGCGGACAGAGTTGTGGGACTTTAATTGTTGCGAATCTTGCCTTATGATTCTTCCGTCACGCGATCGCTTTATCTGCCGGTGGCGTGTAGGGTAAGTACACGCTAATTTACAAAAAAAGACTCTAACGGGCCCGCGGCACTTGGCCGTCTTCGTGCCGCGATCTAACGTATCCGTTCCAATTCCTCATCCCTAATTGCTACGCCCATCGATACGAATACCCCTATTCGTGCCGCGGGAACCGGGGCAAATTCCAAGTGGAAATCGATTTGGACGAATCGATCGTCGTTCTACGATCTATGGAAACCTCCCTCGTTTTCTCTCCGTCAAGCCAAAACCATGCACCGTCATAAATATTTAATAAAAATCCTCGCACGCACGGTATGCGAGAACTTCTCAAATATCCCTCTATACATCCGCGTATTTGCTCGTATTTATCGTACATAAACGCGAAGGAAGATTTCATCTTATACGGCGAATCGCATAAACGTCCGGCGAGTCGCGATGAGATGCGGCGGAGGGCGTAAAAGGAGGGGCGGTTAAACGGGCCGAAGGAGCGAGAGAAGGAGGCCGGATAGGGATATACGGGGCGCGAACTAATTCGCGGTATGCGGCCTCATAAAAATTCAACGCCTCTCGGAATTCATACGCGTCGTCGCCGCGGCGGCCGCATTTAAAAAGGGAAAACAAAAGCGCCCCCGGCGGCCTTTCCCTTACCACGGTGGCGCGCACCCCCCAGAGGTGGGAGAAAGGAGCCATATGCGCGGAATGCACCGTTACCGGCGCGTTTCCAACGAACCCACCGGACGGGGATCAAAAACCTTGTCCCCTGCTTGCGGGATTAAACGCCCGAAAACTTTTATTGCCCGCGCCAACTTCCTCGGCGAGATACTTTGCTCGCTCCACTCGACGACCCGATCTTTCCGTCCTTTCGATTCAATATCCAGCCTGACATTTGTGATGGGCTTAGATCGACGAAGAGAATGGATTTCCAACGCGATTCCTCTGTACCGCATAGACCGATTACAAACCGATGTACGGTGTACCGCGTTGAGCGCGTAACGAAGATTCAGCGGCGATGGAGTTTAAAAGAAGCTATGCTATAATCACTGCTGGTATGGAAAGTGTCAAAGATTTCTGCAAAGCGTACTTCTCTTACCTTTGAGATCATCAAGGATAGAAGTGGGAGGTTAAAGGGTCAAAACCGTGACCTCGCCGGCCCTCTCCTTGCTCCCCAAATCCCATTATAAAAAAATGTCCGCGCAAAACATAATGTTCCCTCCTGGAAACGTCCGTTCGTCCGTGAAAAAAACCTGTCCTCCGAATTTTTAATTCCGCCGCGAAACGAGCGTTTACCCGCCAGTGGCCGGCGCGGGGTCTATTTTTTTCCGCGCCGAAAATAATTCTTGGCCGGCGGACGGGTGCGTGTAAACACGTATCCTGGCCGCGAAAGCCCCGATGATATTTCATCATATCGCGGGACGCACGCTTATGAGAGTTTTCCGCACCGCGGCCCTCCTGTTAAATGTAACGAGTGTTAGGAACGAGTCCCGGAACCTATTTAGGTCCTCCGAAATTGGCCGAGGCTCCGTTCGACCGAGACGATCGCCCCGTTGCCCGCTCGACCGAAAACAATCGGCGCGATGTTCTCCTTTTTCGACCTGACTCCGTGAAGGTATTTAGCCGCGCACCCCGAATTGCCACAGTTTCCAGCTCTCCTCCCTGATCCACGCGCGCAACTGAGGAATTCCTCCTCGCTCTGCTTCGTCTTCGACCTCGAGCTCGTTTGATCCGCCGGACCCTTTCTTTTAAAGACGATTCCACCGTGGAGGACACTGCGATCCGTACTCTCGAGCGATCGCGAGATTCGAAGAAACAAAACGTTAAATCAAATCCGCCCTTCCTTCGATATTCCAAACGTAATTTCGAGATTCTCCGATGTAAGGGCAGAGCGACACCGCAAAAGTTCGATCCGTGTCCTACGTTATACGGTAATTTAGGCCACTCGATGATGTTGATTTCGGGATTTGAATACCTCCTACGTTCTTGCCGTACCTCCTCGATTCTTTTTCCTCCCCTCCCATTGGAATGTTCAAATGCAAATCCCGTGGATCGATTTGAAAGCCCTCCGTCATTAAGCGTACGATAAACCGCGGGAAAGGTTTGGAACCGTGGCATCGGTTACGTGCATAAAACACGATCCGGCAAGGATCGTTATTCCAACGCTCGGTGCCGTTCGGTTATTTCCACGGGAAAACGTTGGCCCGGCTAGGAGCGGCTCCTACGCGGGTCGCTTCGATAGTAACTAATTAAAAGGCCGAGCTGAATATCTAACAACCCTCTGGCGACCCGCGGTGCAACTGCGGTCCGTCTGTGCCGCAATACTCCGAGCCGCATGCCGCTCCACGATACGCTGCAACCGCGGCGAGTCGGTTAATAAAATATTTCGCCAACGGCCCGGCTAAACTCTTTCTTCCTCCGTTTATTTTCCTATTATTCGAACTCGACGCCCGGAGCTCCCGGCTTTGCTCCCCCCGAGCAAAACCGCGCCAAGTACGGAGGATAGCCCCTTTCGCCCGAGCCATCGGCCACCCCTTTCGCCTTCAAACACGTATCCCCGTGTTTCGATTATCGCATCGATTATGGACACGGTCATTATAGGGATTTGTAGGTCCGTCTCGAACCAGCGCGGATCAATGTTAACATCGCGCTCGATATACGCGTACATCCTTCCGCCGAGATTTCGAGCGGCTCGAGATTTTTGCGTGCCCTCCCCCTTTCGCGCACGGGCCGATAAAACATTTATAAACGAAGCTCGGTTCACCCTCCGTAAGCCCCGCGTGCACCGAGAATTCTACGCACGAGGGGAATCGAGATGAGAGCACCGCGAGGAGAATTTCGGGTCGGCGCGAGAAACTCGCAGGAAAATCCTCCTCGTAGATTGCCCGTTAATATCCCCGTGATCGAATCTGCATTTCTCTGGCCTCCGGTCCGTGGCCTCGCGTTATTCACAACAGCGACCCCAGGAATTCAGGGTGGAATCCTATGGAAGGCGCGCCGTTGATTAACTCACTCGGAAGGCGCCGCGATCCTCGGCGTTGACAAAATTCTTCCGGAGTCCCCGGGCTTTCCCATTATTTAATCTCGTTGCGACTAAGTTGCGACGGGGAAAGTTCGCAGCCGCCGCGATGGAGAAGAAGCCGGCTGTATCGCCGCGTTTAATTGTGAGGTCGCCAAGTTTCTGGATGAGGGAAATGAGGCCGGTGCCGGGAGCCGCCTGGGCGCGGCTCGCCCCTGGAAAACGGCCCGACGGAAGAATCAACCTAGTTCCTCGCACTTCCTACCTCACGTCTTCCTACCTTTCATCGGATGCTCTCTAATGGCGTGTGTGCGTGAGAGAGAGAGAGAAGGGGGGGGGGGGGGTAAGGGAAACGATTGGCATACCGTATACCCGGTGCTTCAAAATCCTCTTTAACCGGTAAATTCCAGGCTAAATGACTAAATCTCGATGGCAGAGTCACGCTCGACAAACGTCTATATTACGATACAAGATTCCTGGAATCCAAGCTGATCACGAGGCGTATCGTCACGATAAGCTTTGTTCCCTCGAGGGGAAGCGCAACGCGAAACTTGGTCGATCGGATCACGAGGAAGGTCGTACCTTCGAGAGGCGGCAGAACGAAGGAGAATCGGGTTTATATCGAATTCGAGTGCAAGTCGAATCCTCCACCTACGACAGTCGCGGATCTCTCCTTCCTCCAGCTCCGTGGAGCCCCTCGCCTCCTCCCCGAGGCAGAGACTCGGGGGCGGGGGGCATCGAGACACGTTAATGAGTTTTTCGAGGGACGTGCCGGGCGCGGAGACGATCGACGAGAGCCTTGGAATTAGAGGGAGGCGGGTAGCCTGGGTGGGGGGAAAGAAAAGGTCGGGCCACTCGGCGGCAGGGGAGAGGAGCCTGGAGATCGATGCTTCGGTTCTAAATTTAAATAAACGCCAGACCGTACCCGATAAGGCCCTCCTCGCAATAGACGCGCCTCCCATTCCTGCACTCTCGATCGCAATCCTTCTTTCCGTGCACCCTCCTACCCGACTTCCACCGCGACAGAGCGGGGGAATTTCGTGTAGATCGATATCGGGGAAAATCCGATCGTTATTGTTCTCGCTTTTACGGGTTTTTACAAACGTTCGTTTAAAAGGCTTCCAGGACAGCGGTAAAAATTTAACGATTTCCGCGGCGTTGAGCCCCGATCCGATTGGCGTAATGTGTTGCGAGGAGAGCAAAGCGAGGGGGGTAACTCTACGAATCGGGAATGGCCTCGTAGAGGCGTCGCCTGGACAGGTGCGATTTCTCTCAAATCTACTTTTCCCCCTTCGGACTCCTGCATAATGTTCCGTTCGAGCCGCGGACATCTTCGCGAGACTCGCGTCGAATTCGAAAAACTCGCGGGACTTCTTAATTGCATTAGCATTAAAGAGAAGTTAGGTGGTGCGAGGGACGTCGATGAAATCGCCAAGAGTCGTCGTTCTCGAATAAGCGAGGCGTCCTCTCGAAGGGAATATTTATGGGAAAGAGGGGCGCCGTCGTAAGCCCCGGGGTGGATCAGCGAAATCCGGTTTTGGTCGGTCCAAGGAACAAATGATTCCGCAGGCTTCGGTCGGATAAACTGAAATCGATGAATTCAAATGCCGATCCGTAATATCGGCGGGCGGCCGGTATGCGTTCCAAGCAGAATTCCAATTTCCTCGCTGCCGGACAATTAAATTACAATCGGCAAACACGATAAGCACGGCAGCCTGCGAGAACGGCGGATATTTCGGCGTGACGTCGTTAAATCAAAACGTCAGCCGCCGGGAGAGAAAAAATCTTGGCTCGTATATTACGCCGGCACCGGCCAGTGCCGACGCACCGATTTTCGGAGAGAAATTCTCGTTGGCCCCCGCGCTAATATCCCTTCTCTACAAATATTCCATCTCCGTCCTTTCCGCCCCCGTGCCTCGCTGCTCATCGAGAATATTTTGTAATTTTCTGCACGTGGCTTTGTTCGAAACGAAGTACCAAAACGAGAATCGATTTTGATTCGGGCTCCAAACCGCGGACCGTACGCGTTCGGCGCTTTATAAAATCCCGCATGCAGGATCGAATTTCCCCAAGCCGATTCGATGCTCGTGGATGATAAAAATAAACGAGTCAAATTAGATCGTCGAAGGAATCTCAAAAGAACGCTTTTAACCGTCACCCCGTGTCGTCAAATTTATCCAAAAAAAACCGCAAAGCGTTTAATCCGTGCTGGGATACAAAATCGTAAACCCTGGGGATTCCAAATACTCGAATATCTTATGCGTCCTTCAAAATTTCTCGAGTATCGAGGAAGGAGGGGCCGCGAGCAAATTATTCGTCACCCCTCCGACGATCCAACTCCGAGTTTACGGGTTCTCCTTACACTTTGCACCATCGCCGCTTCCTTCTCGATGGTCCTTCCCGATACCACGACACTGTTGACGATAATTCCAGGTTACCAGGGCTCGTCCCTTCGGGAAGAGTCCGAAACCGTCAGAAGTTCTCGGCGCCAGATAATGCCCAAGACGGCCCGACGTTCGCTTCTCGCCCCTCGGTAATTTCGTCCCTGAGTTTGCAGGTGGCTTAATTTTTGCCGTAACACGTCTGTCGGTACGCGCGCCCCGGCCCGTCCCGCGGAGATACGGCACGGATTTTTCTCGTTGCTGATTTTAATAACAGATTGCCAGGGGAGCGGCTCGAAGTAGGGGCGAGTGCCGGAGGGAGGGAGCCGAGGGAGGACAGAGAGAGAAAGAGTGGCCGAGAGAGAGATAGAGATAGATAGATAGATAGAGCGAGAGAGAGAGAGAGAGAGAGAGAGAGAGAGAGAGAGAGAGAGAGAGAGAGAGAGAGAGAGAGAGAGAGAGAGAGAGAGAGAGTGGGAGGGAGCGCCGCTACCGAGCCAGGAGG